>BQNB010040182.1:0-47569 GCA_026074375.1 Tanacetum coccineum
ATAGGCGCATTATATTGAGAACCCATTTTATGTGCAGAACTTTATAGAACTCTTCTAAGCCAATCACAATTTAGTAAATATTAATGATTTTTAATTAAAAAGGTAAAACAGTAAAATATATTTTTTACTTTCTTTTCGAATTTTTTTAATTAAAAACGTTTTTTATTAATTCCTAAAATTTAGGAATGAAAAATTAATATTTTTTTCTTCTTTTGCATTTTTTAGTCAGTACACATGTTTTAAAATCAATAAAAAGTTATTATTATTAATAGTAAAACACAATTTTACTTTTTTTGAATTTTTTAATTAAAAAACGTTTTTAAAATCATTTAATTTTTGAATTTTTTTTTATATTATATATGTCTTTTAACATACATGTTTTCAAAAAAATGCATATATGTTTTTTTTAGTTTTAATTTTATATATGTTTCTTGCGTATAATTGTGTAGTCATCATTTGTTTTACTAAAAAATGTTAATTGCACATATGTTTCTGATGTACATTCTTTAATCTTTTAAACTTATAACAAAAAACATAACCATGTACATGTAACCTCTAAATTTATAACAAACTAAAACATAAATACTATACATAAAATTTGATACAAAATGAAATACAATTCAAATATAAATGTATCTTGTTAAAAATGTACACGTCATTCAAAAAACATATGTGCATTCTTCCACGAACATACGTGCACGCTTCATTTTCTCATCAAATTTATTAGAAAATACGAGTACCCTTCCAAAAACACATATTCACTCTTCCAAAAACATATGTGTACTTTTTCACGAACATACATGCACGCTTCACTTTCTCATCAAATTTATTAGAACATACGAGTATTCTTCCTGAAACACATATGCACTCTTCCAAGAACATATTTGTACTCTTCCACGAACATACGTGCACGCTGTGCACGCTCTCATCAAATTCATTACAACATATGTGCACGCCTTCTAAAAACATGTATATCGGCAATGACCACATAAACTTCATGACTATTAAACTAAAAATTAAAAGGCATTTTTCATTAGTAAAGAAAATAAATAACAACCACATCAAGAATCAGTTGATTCAATCTTATAACATTTTTGGCCAATTATATATGTAGTGCATATGCCGTCATGCCATACATATTTCGAGTCTAAACTTCAAACACTTTTAGCTGTTTTTTTTTCCTTAAACTGCATTTATTTTGATTTGAAGCATAGACGATCTGTAAAAATTCATATAGATCATATATATGCATCAACTCAACTACTTGAGTGTGATATCGTGGAGTTTAATTTGTTTATGTTCTGTTGTTATATACCGTATCAATCATAATATTTTGGTATAGGATGAATGGCCAAATATATCAAGATAAATGACTTGATAAGTTTAACGTTCAACTAAGACATCTTGTTACGATTATAGACAATTTGATTTTCATGTTCTAAACCAAACCAAAACGAATTAAACAATGTATATCAATTTTCAATGCTTTAATCAACCAAACAACAAAAAATGACATGATGCGATAGTAGGTGCTTGGGTACATGGATATGGAATCATTAAATAACTCATTGACAACCCACACAAATGAGAAACTGTCCAAATTAAGCAAATGGGTTTTTAGTTCAACTTTTTCGTTCCTCGGCAGCTTTGAGCTCTTACTTTTTAGTTTCGACAGCTTTGGGTTCTTCCTTTTCTGTTTCGGCAGCCTTAGTCTCTTCTCCCTTAGGTGCAGCCTTCTCCTCGACTGTCTTTTTCTGTAATTTCGTAGCATTAATCAGCAATAAGAAACTTATGAATAATCATGCATGGATAACTATGCTATACAAAACATATATGTATGAGACAAGAAAACTAGGTTTTTCGATATATAGCCAATATCTAAAGGGAAAAAAAGTATTAAAGCATTACATACTTAATAGTATTTGGTTAAACATCATGTATAATCATCTATATTCAACCAAAAATATAATCTACGTAGTAATATAGAATTGTAAACTATGAAGCAGTGTATATAAATAAGTCTTCAAAATCAATGTGATAGACAATATACTCGGACGCTAAGTTTAACTACTCGAGGCCCAATGGGTTCAAAGGCCAAAAGCCAAATATTAAAAGGGTTTATTTATAAAGATTCTCATGATGACATGATGTTTTATTTTTCGAAACAAACATATTAGGCCGGCCAATATATTAACTTTCCAAAGATTCCTAGTTGATTAGGAAAATATATATGATTCATTTTATGTTAGGATATTTTTAACAAAAATGGTACCCCCTCCGTCCCTAAATAAGTGTCCACTATTGACTTTCGAAGTAATTCTTCTTCAACTTTGACCTTAAATTATTTTGTTTGTGTTCAATAATACTTGATGAAAATCATATCCATGAAAATACATTCAAAACTCAATCCATTCATATATTTTGCATCATGTATTATATAATACAATCAAAATAATTTAATGTCAAAGTTGAAGATGAATGACTTCGAAAGTTAATAGTAGACACTTATTTAGGGATGGAGAGAGTATTAAAAATCAAAGCATTTGTTTAAGGCAATTATGCCAATTTTAAAGTTTTATGGATGAAAACGAATACGATTTGTGAGTGATACAGATGCATGCGAACGTCATAGAACTATAATAAGTCGCACCCTTAATGGTATTTGGTTAAACATCATGTATAAAAATCTATATTCAACCAAAAATATAATCTACGTAGTAATATAGAATTGTAAACTATGAAATTTTGTAGAGTATATAAATAAGTCTTCAAAATAGGGGTGTTGATCGGTTCGGTTATAGGGTTATTCCCGGTCGGGATTATTCGGTTAAATTTTTTTTAGGTCAACCCGAAAACCGAACCGAACCGAACTAGAATTCAACCGAACCGAACCGAAAACCGAATTTGAATTCGGTTCGGTTTTTCGGGTTGACCCGAATAACCCGAATTATTTAGAAAAAAAATACATAGATATTTAGAAAAAAATAATATTTCAAGCATAAAAAGTGTTTTTTTATATTAGGATAAAATTTTATTTATCTTTTTTTATATATAAATAATAAAAAAATATATATATTTATATAAATTCGGTTTTCGGTTCGAAACCCATATCCAACCCAAGAACCGAATTTGTAGTTCGGTTCGGTTTTTTGGCAATTATTTGGTTCGTTTTACTTATTTCGTTCAGTTTGTATTCCGATTCGTATTTGGTTTCGTTTTCGATTTATTTCGTCTTATTCGGTTTTTCTGCGCACCCTTAATTCAAAAATCAATGTGATAGACAATATACTCGGACGCTAAGTTTAAGTACTCGAGGCCCAATGGGTTCAAAGGCCGAAAGCCAAATATTAAAAGGGTTTATTTATAAAGATTCTCATGATGACATGATTGTTAATTTCGAAACAACATATATAGGCCGCAATATATTTAACTTTCACAAGAATTCCTAGTTGATTAGGACAATATATATGATTCATTATATGTTAGGATATATTTAACAAAAATGGTATAAAAATCAAAGCATTTGTTTAAAGGCCAATTATACCAATATTAAAAGTTTTTGGATGAAAACGAATACGATTTTTGAGTGATACAGATGCATGCGAACGTCATAGAACTATAATAAGTTAGGAACAAAACTTTTCATAACGATTATATATATACATGAAGAAGAATATGTTTGAAACAATTTCCTGGCCTTAACATATTGTTAAGGTATTAATATTATTGCAAATATAATTAAAAAGTTTAATTTTGCCAAAAGGGTCTTATGTTAGTACTTAGTAGTGCATGGTTTCTTTGAACCGGAAAGATTTAACATATTGCTAAGATTCATACACCATAAAGCCATTTCGATAAATAATAATTGATTATCTAGCTAGTTTCTAATTAAATCGCCGTTATAAAAAAACATGGTATTAGAGACATATAAAAAAAAGCAAAGTTTATACCTCATCAATAATCTTCTTGCCATCCTTATTCTCTTCTTCAGTCTTGTCTTTCTTTGTTTCTTCGATCTCCTTGGATGCTTCCTTGACAACCTCCGCGGGGATTTCCTTCGTAACAACCACAACCTCCGAGGTGGAATCCTCCTTACAAGGCGCTGCCACCTCGGAAACTATGTCCTTAGAGGTAGTGTCCTCCTTAGGAGTCTCTACGACCTCTAGGTTGATCTCTTCCTTAATCAAGGTCACAACCTTGGAGATCGTATCGGTCACTACCTCAGACGTTGCCTCATCTTTAGGCACGGAGGCCTCAGGCTTAGTCTCCTCACATGAGACCTCCTCCTTGGTAGCATTTTCTTCCTTGGGCAAGTCCACTTCTTTCGAGATGATCTCGTCCTTCTTTTCTTGAGGTGCAAGGCTGTTACCAATCGCCTTTTTCATGCCACTATAACAACCACCCATGTCTGTTTTTTTGTTTACTTAAAGATCTAGAGAGAATGAAGCAAAAAGTTACTCTTGACAAAAAGAATGTGTTCAAGATTGAAGAGTTGATGGCTTGATTCTATGTTGAAAATGAAGTTTTATAGTAGTATTCTTTTTTATAACGTGGGAGGGATTATCTAGGGTACATAGAGATACAAGGAAAAAAATCATTTCCAAACATGTTTTGATTGTCCTGTTGTTAATTAGTTGTCTTTTTTCCTATTTTTAAACACTTACTAAATATATTTTATATTAATAAGGCAATTATTTCTTGTGTCTTGTAAAGAATTGTCAATGCTTATGTTATCAGGTCATACGAGAGATTATAATATTTCCTAGATTAATATATATATGCTCGTCACTACTATCATGACAACGAACCAATAATTGTTAAACTAGAATCTATAGACTTTTAATATATGAATAAACAATACATCATTTTGTAAAATTTGTATTCTCATCCAAGAAAAGCGTTGTTTTGTGTAGAGACATTACACGAAAAAAAAAGGTAACATATATGGGAAACAAAAATGATTTTATTGTATACACCTGTTTTAACAAGAAGATTTTAGAATAAAAATATTTAGTTTTCACAAGGACAATATAATTCTATTTTAGTTAAGTTGTTTATTTTTCGTGCTCAAAAATTAATAGTTGGCATTCTCCAAATTACAGGCTGGGATATTATACTTGTTTTCATTTTGCTTTTATTTTCAAATTTTATTGTCCAGTTTATATAGTTAATAATTTATTTGATTTTGTCCCCAGGCTGTAATTTATTACGTGTATACAACCGATCATTTCTATAAGTGGAGGATGTGCTCACCATGAACTTTTTGATTGATATAAAACAAAAAGTATCAATGATTTCGATATTATTTTTGCGATCTGCTCTAATAATTTTATATAAAAACTGAGGAAATCACAAAATATCGTCCATTTATACTAGTTTTAATCCCCGTGCACGCACGGAGCTTATACGTTATGTTTTTTTTTAAATATATATATATATATAATTTTTATTTTCTCTGTTTTATAAGTTATGAAAGTTTAAAGGGTTATTTGTTAATTTTTTAAAGTTATAATAAAATTTGTTAATTTATAAATTTACATTTAACTCTATATAATTTATTTAAAATTAAACCACTAAAGTTTTATTAATTACCTCCTCTTTTTTCAGGTTTTTGTTTTTATAAATTTGACACATATAATTTTATGTGTTTTTTTTCTCCATCCAAATAATGCCAAATTTAGAAGTATTTAAGCTTTTTAATTAAACATATATTCAAAAATAATAGAAAATTAAAAGCATCATACTTAATAAGGAAACATTTTTTTTGAAATGCAAAAGTTCTCACTTTTCGTTTTCCTTTACTAGGTAAAAGATATCATAAACTTTCATCCCAAAACGTCACAAAACATTACACACCTAATAAACATATTCTCACGTAGTGTGTCATTGGATTTCTTGAGAATGGAGACCTCAAAAGCATGGATTTCAGGACCTTGATGACGGGCGACAACATCTTGCGCTCTATATAGGTCTTGCCTAAGTCGTGAACCTGATCAAAAGTGAAAAAAACCGAAAAAAATTGAAATAAAGGTGAAAAAATATGAAAAAAGTGAAAAAAAAAACTTGAATATTTATATTATTGGTCATATAAAAAAAAAAAAAAAACGTATATTCAAAGGTGGATATCTTATAGAAATATGAATATAAATGCACATCTTGATGGTATAATTTTTTTTTTCAGCTTGACGATTAAACTTTTGAGAGATATTAAGAATTTGAAAAAAAAGTTTGAAAAATAATTTTTTGTTTAATCTTATCCATTAATTATTTAGATGAAGATAAGGTGGAGAATGGTCCCCCATGGTCTCCACAAAAAACTTTGTAACCAAATGAACCTAAATCTGATAATAAAACAAAAAAGCATCAAAATATAATATATATATTTTGCGATCAGCTCTAATAATTTTATAAAAAACTGAGGAAATCACGAAAATATCGACCATGTTAGATTAAAAGGGTTGCAGCTTGAATAAGTCGTATATACCCACTTCATTGAGGTTGTGTGGGAGGGGTGCCACAATTGATCCGTGGCGGAGGCTCTCTTGGGGGGGGTGAGGGACCTTGGGGTTTGGGATCGAGGGCGAGCCCACTCTGGTGGGGGGCGAGTTCATGGATTTGCATCACTCTCTTCACGATGATGCGAGCGTCTCACGGCTCAACGACGCTGTTTGTGGGCGACGTAGCTGTGAACAGGAGGCCACTCTCTTCGTATCATTTCTCTCTTTAAGGGGCCTCTTCATTGGGCCCCACCCACTGGAACACAATTTTATTTTCTTTTCTATTTTTTCACACAAATTAAAATTCATTTCATAAAATAAAAATTACAAATACGGAAAATAAAAATATAATACGAAAAAAAAACAATACGGAAATAAAAATAAACTAGAAAACTAAAAATACAAAATTATAAATGTATTTTTTATAAAATAAAAAACACACTTCTCAAACAAAATTGTAAATCTAAAACTAAAAATGACAAACAAAACAAACTATAAGGACTTAACATGTAAATTTAGTTTTTATAAAATAAAATAAAAAACACCATCACCTTCTTCTCCCTAAAACAACCTGCAACTCAATAACTCTTTTTTAGCCCACAAATCTTCATTTCTATCACACACGAATCTCAAATAATAAATCAAAAAAAGAAAAAGAAAGGGATAGTATATCAAGTCGTTTTGGAGGGGGGCCCACTTTTTCCAACGGAAATATCAAGTCGTTTTGTGGCGAAGAGGTCGACGAAGAGGGGGGGCCGATGTGACGGGAACCCTGACTAGATGCGCACCTATCAGCCCCGCGAGGGCCTCGCCGTTACAAAAAACAAACCGTTTTCTCTTATATATCCTAAAAACTTTCATCCCAATAACGTCACAGAAAACATTACACAGACCTTAATAAACATTATTCTCACGTATGTGTCATTGACTTTTCTTGAGAATGGAGAACCATCAAAAGCTGGATTTCGGACCTTGATGACGGGCGACAACAGTCTTGCGCTCTATATAGACAGTGCCAAAGTCGTGAACCTGAATCACGCATGTATTTCGAGCCTGACAATAATACTTATACATCTATCTTCTATACAATAAAACACAATTTAGTACCACCCCCCTTAAGCACCACAATTTAAAAATACAATATATGACATACTAATAATTAATCACAATTGAGTTGCTCCCAATGCATCATTTCCTTTTGTACGGGAAAATGTTCTAACATTAAAAAAAACCGACCTTTGATGTATTCAACGAAATCTTCTTCAACACGCCCAATTTAGTTTCAATTCAAAATTTCAACACTCATTTCAAAACTTCGTTCATACTCTTCCAATTCAAAAACAATAATAATTGCACAAGCAATCTATTCCTCTTACTCTTACTGATTAAAAAATCACATACACAAATCCTCCTCCACAATCATACCTATTCAATCATATGACTAACACATATATCGGGGGAATTGCATATATATCCTTCTAAAGGCTAATAATTACGTATATACATCCAAGCACAACTCATAATTACGTATAATCCTTACAAAGACATAATCTGACCATCTAATATTTCGCAATTTCATTAAATTTAAACATAAAATATAATACATATATAAAACCTTAAAATACATGATAATTATATTTTAAATATGAAATGTCAATTTTACCCTTGTTCTTATCATTTCTCTTAATCTTTACATATATCTTCTTTAACATATGGTGATAAAAAAAGTAGATGATTCATCCAACACAATTAATCAAGAAAAAGGCTACAACACTCCTAATACCAAACTCTCACAACAAATGAAATCTACAAGTCAAAGACGCTGATAGGATAAAATTGCATAAAATTTTGATTAGAAACAATTAAAATTAAATAATGGCAAATCAAATAAATTAACTAAAGCAAGAACAATATTTGTGCAAATTAATACACTGAACAAAAAACAAAAATAGAATTGAAAATATTTATGATTTATGATTTTCCTTGGTCAATGTTAGGATTTAGGGCCTGTTTGGTTTAGTGGTTTGGGTTGGTTTTTGAGTTTTTCAAGAGAAAGAAGCTGTTTGTTTGACGGTGTGGCTTTCAAATTTGGTAATGATGTCCAAAATGAAGTACTATGTGCAATCCACACTGAATCGAGTGGTTTTCTGAAATTGTGGGGTCCATTTGATTGTATGTGTCTATATCTCTCTTCTCAATATATAATAAACTAATTAAAAATTATTTTAAATACTTTTATTTAACTTCAAAATATTATTTATTAATTAATTGTATTATTTTCTCTTTCCTACATTAAATCCAAATCCTAATCCTAATCTAATATTCAAATTCTAATCCTAAACCCACATATGAACCAAACAGGCCCTTAGAGTTGTAGAAGACAATGTAAAGGTATAAATGACACTTCAAATTGAAATTTTAATTTTAATTTATATATAATTTAAGGTTTTAAATATCTACAAAATAATGATTTGGATATCTTATCTTATATAATATAAGATTGAGTTTTCAAGCTTTAATGGGCAGTATTAATGATGCAAAAACAAGTTTCGGTATTGCTAAATTACACAGGTGAGTTAGAGCACCATAGCCATAAATGTAATTTCTCAGTTACAGCCACCGGTACAGCTCCCTACAAAATCAAGATACCCATTAGTTACAATCCTTTAATTTGCTACACGAATAATTGCACAATTATAACATTTGACATCTCTAAGAAAACACACATATCAGTAAGTGATTAAAGATTTCTGATTTTGGGGTGCTTATTTTGTGCAGGTCAAATTCAAACCTTTTTCTCTCTTTGCTCACATTCCGGCTACCAATAGGAGCACCAAATCCAAATGATCCGGCGACCTCTTATAGCCAAAACACACATAATCAACTCAGAGGTAAGGCTTCTTCCTATAAACTTTGTGTGGGTTTTTAGGTATTTGATTTCAATTTAGTTTTGATTTTGAAATTAGGGTTTATGTGAGAATTAAGGGTTTGTTAAATTTTTTTCCATTGGTGCAGTAGGAAGCTTCTACTGCCATCAATTTATGAAGCACCCGCCATCAATTTGCTACTAAATTTATGATAAAAATAACCCCTCTTAGGGTTCTAATTTTGGTTTTTAATTATAGGTTTTTGCAGTTTAACAGTTTTCAACAAGGATTATCCGCCAGAAGAGGCAATAAGATGCTTTGAGAAGAATGTATTACTAATATGTTCGATTTCCATATCTTTTCTTGCATTATTTTGATGATTTAATACCTAAAATTTACATTACTGACAAGTTAGAATATATAATAGTTTGAATTTAGATGTATAACATTATTACAAAATAGTTTATTATCAGTTATATAAAGTGTTAAGGAGTTTTTGACTGCCGAATGGACCACTAGGTGTGCACTTAGTATAAAAAATTTGTTTTCATTTTCTGATTTGGTATCAATAATTGTTAGATCGCAGTGTAATGGGTGGGTCAGTCCCTTTTGAAGACGCCTTAGTAGCCAGGCTCGGTCTCTTCAAACCTTCATTATCGCGTGTCAAGGACTTCCTCCAAAAGAGCCCCCCAAGGTATTTTAAATTACAGATATTTACAGTTACTATCATGTTCAAATTTGGTTTCGTTCATTTATTGGGCATGAATCAAGACTTGAAGCACCATGTGCAATGGCACTTTTCCAAGCCTACAACTATTATGGATTGTATTCTAATAAGGGTCTCGGACCAGGCAAAGTACCAATCTCATTACCCTAAAAAATGTTAGAAAATATGTTTTTCTAATTATGTGTTTCGACTTAAATTTATTACGCTTTCCAAAACCTACATAGAATGTGAAACTTGAAAGACATGCCTCAAGGACCGCGAGGAAATCCTAAGCTGACAGCGGCATCCGTCCACACACATCAACAAAACAAAGTCCCGAGTCATCAGATACGGGATTGCAAGGAGCCGGAACTAAATGCCGCTTTGGTGGTATTGTTATATCCTATAATTATAATATGTATTCTAAAACTTTAAACATACTATCTCTGGCTTCAAGAGTTAGTGCCAACAAAGTCTATGCATAAAAAAGAAAGCATTTGGAGTTTTGTATATATGTAAGAGTTTAGATAAATAAGCACGCTTAAGCAGCTAGATGTGCTAATTTCCAATAAATTGTGTTATGATATGGACGTATGCATACATGCTTCATGAATGTCTTGCTGCTAATATCACTTAGGCTCAGACAAAAATCATGTGCGTGTATTTTTCATAAGCACTACACAAGGATGTATAAGGCGAGCACGACTAATTTATTTAACGCTCCGTTTATATGAATTCAAGGTCAATTAGTTTTGGCATATGCAAATCCAAACACTATTACGTTAGCTTCTTTTTTTAAAATATGCTGAGTTTAGGTCAAAATGGGTTGCCTTTGGTTGACTTTAGACAATTTGTGCCATGTTTATATCAACTTTTATAAGTAATTAGTGTCAAATAGTATCACAAAAGTTATAGTATCAGTAAGAACATAGTTTTGTCTGCTTGACCCATTACTTTTGTCCGCTTGACCCATTATAAATCAATTGAAAACATTATGAACTGACCATAAACCTATGACATATCCAAACCCAAAGTGTTCACTTCACCTTGAGAAAGTTCAACAAATGCAACTTGAGTGTTCTTCTTTTCATCATTCTCAACAGATGCGGTTTCAGTTTCACGTTCAACCTCTTCTTTTGCTTCAGTCTACTAAGACAAAATGAATTAAGGTGTCTAATCTAAGTATTAGATTGGAAATACTCTACGATAACCATAAAAACACTAACTTCATTTGTAAAGAAATATTAACGGTTAACTTATATTAACTTTGGTCTTATATTTTTATGGAACTAAGGTTAAGGGGATGTTTGGATTAGCTTATTTTACACGTTCATCGCCTTTTTTTCCCTTTACGAGATATATAGCCCTCTTTAGTTGCACGAGTTTCCCTACGTAGCAAATGAACAGATGGTACACAAATAAACTCTGATATCGTATGTGAGCAGGAGTAGGGAGTTTTCATTTTCGAGTAATGTAACACTCTTATTACATCTGAATAGCATAAAAGTTAGATCCTATAGTACACATGGTTGATTATCCAGGTTTGGAAGCATTTATATTTTCCACCCCTTGATTGAGACTGATCCGAGGCATGCTTATTTGACTGTTCAATGTCAGATATTGCCAAAGTTCTCATAACTCTTGCTTTCACTATCGAATAGTAAGTTTTTTTAACTAACTAACTATTTTAACTCAGTAGGACCACACTACTGATCTATTTTGGTTCACTGCACTCAAAAGGCGAGAGTTTGAAGTGTCAATTTATTCTGATAGGTCACTGCAATGTTGTGAATGCGTTAGTTTTTTCTATTCTAATCTCTTCAACTTAAAGATGTTAATTGCTAAATTGATAACATTGATAAATGACATGATCTGCTATAGTATTTTTTCAATTATGTCAAAAAATTTAGGTTTCTTTTACATAGTTGGATTTGTTTAATGTTTGATTTTTTTTGTTCAGCAATGGTTGAAGGGGTGATATTGGGTTGCTGAAAACACTTCTTACAGCTTATTTGCTCACGGTGGAAGTATCATTAGTCGTCACCTGTAAGTTACTATCTTTTAACTTCGAACAATGTGTGTTAGTTTTATGTGTTTTAAGTGGTATCTATATATAATGTTAGTATTTAGGAAATACCTTGAAATTGTTTTGCGCTAATGATGTTAGAAAATGGTTCGATACAAAAGGCAATACAATCTCCATGTTCTTCAAATGTTTAATTCTAAATCATGTTGAGTACATTTTATGATCTTCAATGACATTTGGGTTTTTGGTTGTTGGTTTTATTTAGTAAGAGATGTAATGATTTTGGGTTTCTAGGATTTTGAAGATCACGTCACTTTCTTGATAAAAGAATCGTCAGATGTTTGATGTTAGCTAATAGAGGCATTTCTATTATATATTTATCGAGTTTATATACCTTTCATCTTATGTGTTGTGAGCGTTTGGATTTTGGAAAACTAATTATGACTTTTTTTCATTTAGGTGATAAAAGGGTTTTCATAGAAACAAGTGGATTAAGAATCGCACGAGCACAAGTTTGCAATTAATCTACTATTGTTTTGTTTAGAACCTAAAACTACCCCTCTTCAGTTATAGGACTGTTTATGAGTTGTTGTGTGTAAAATTAAGGAAATTTGAAGAGAAGAATAAAGGGTTGATGGTCAAACCACATGTAATTTACTGTAATGGTTAAAATGCTTATATAGAGTAAAGATGGCCAAAATAAGCGGTTTAGTAGCAAGTCAAAACATGTAAACATTGTTGTTAATGTTACTTTTCCTTTTTGGTTACTTAACGGGAATAAGCCAAAGTTGATATATGCCTAAAATGTATCTAGTAGCAGTTTTTTTATCTATTTGTAACTAAAACGATATTGTTTGCAACAGAAATGTTTACCTGCTTATTATATTTGTAAACAAAAGATAAGTTGTTTTCTCAGTCTTTAACAGGTATTTGGTATTGCTTTCGTAATTATTATAAGATAAGCAGATAAGCACTTATACTCTTTATTAAGCAGATAAGCAGTTCCATCCAAGTAGATAAAACTGTGTATTTGTTGTAAAGATCAACAGATAAGCCAATAAAATGTGAAATCCTCAACACACCATGAGATGGCTTATCCAAACTGTTAATGAGAATATTTGTGAGTAAAAAGAAGCACTTTTTAATATGTAGTAAACTACTTAACTAAAAGACGCAATATGCATAAGCAGGTTTGTGATTTGGCTGAAGATGTACAAAAAATCAACTAGGTTAGTATGTGTGATGATCATCCGATATATTCGGAAAGACTTATATGTTTGTTAACTTTTAGGTACTTATTTGCTATGATGCCTTAAACTAGGGATGAGCAAAAGAACCAAAGAACCGGATCGGAACCAAGAACCGAACCGGAACCAAGAAGAACCGAACCGGAACCAGAACCGTAGGTTCCGGTTTTGGTTCTTGAGTTTGAGATTTTTCGGTTCTTGGATCGGTTCGGTTCGGTTCCACTGGTTCTCGGTTCCGGAACCGAATACCCAAATATTCTATAATTATGTCATTTTTCTCTTACTTAAATTATACGTACCATAAAAAACCTAGTAGCCTACTTAAAAAACAACTAAATAGCTTAAACCCTAAGCTTTAGTCTGTTAAAACATAAAAAAACTATCATCATTATCAAAACAATGAAGGTAAGTTATATATTTGATTTTTATTTGCATTCGTATCTATTATGCTAGTTGCTTCACGACCTTAAATATGTCCTTGTGTGTCAGAAGTTGTGGCATGTTGTGCATTACAAGTAGGAGCAAATACCAAGATCATTGTACCCATTACAAATCGTTTAAAAGTAGAATGCTGGGATGATGTTAAAGATTTTATTAAAGACGATGAGATTTTGATATGGAACAATTAGAGAAACTAACTGGAAGAAATAAAGAGAAACAAACGGTGGAAATATAAATGGTTCTAGTTATTTTGTTGGACAAAATTTGAAGTTATTTTATTTTATTTTTAGGATTTTTATGCAGTTATTAAATGTGTGAACTATAGAATGATTGTTAATTTGAACTTATGCTTTAGTTGTTAAATATTATTGCTTTTAACAAAAGTCATTGCAAATGCTAAAAAAATAATTTTTTTGTGCTTTTTATTAGCTTAACTCATTAGTGTATGAGTTTTTTTTGTTTCTAGAAAATCGGTTCCTATTCGGGTAGAACCAAAGATCCGGAACCAGATCTGGAACCAGAACCAGAACCGAAATATATTTTTAGTTCGGTTCTCGGTTCCTACTTTTCTCAAAATTTTGATTCTCGGATCTATCGGTTCCGGTTCCAGTTCCACCGGTTCTAGACCCATGCTCATCCCTAATTTCGATTACACCTGCTATTACAGTTAGTATGACTGTTGTTAATAGAAACCTTCCATTAAATTATGTGAGTGAACAATTAAAATATCAGGGGTTCGAGGTGGCAAAGTGAATGGTCTTTACAAAATGGGTCATAATTTTTATTATTTCATACGCTTCGAGTTGACCCAAAACACTTTTTATCCACTGTTCTATAAAGACTAAGATACCGGTGTGTCAAACTAATAACAACTATTAAATTATATCAATCTTAATATAATTTAGTATTGTCATTGTTACTGAAGTGATTTAAAATGTTTTTTGTGTTTAACCCATTTGACCCGCTTCGCTTTATCAAGATAGAATACACATTGTGTGACTTTGACCTATTTACTTTTCACCTAACAAAGATACCAACAACATGCAATTTGTATATAAATTTAGATTGACAAAATTGGTTGCATTTGTTTTTTACAGGTTTTAATTCCTCCAAAATGAAATACAAAGTGGGATAGCAAGATTCGAAAGAATATTGTCGTTGAATTGGAAAGATGTGCGACCTAATGTTACTGTAAGTTCATCTTATAAATCACATAAAGTATATTTTAATGTGCATAACTTCATGTGAGGGATTTAATCTAATATTTGTTATTCTTAGTTTGCATAGCAATCTACACTCTTATTATATGATTTGTGGTATCATTTATGTTTGTTGATAAGGGTAACTCCGAGCTAACAAAAAAGGTACAATCCTCACACTGATTTGCGAGTTGTCTATTATATTGGCGGAGTCATACCTCGATCAAAATGTTCTGAATATGTATTAACTAAAATTGGACGTATATCACTGCAGGTTGAGGAAGCCAAGGATGGAACTCCGAATGTAGTTCGTCAAGAGTCTCCCGAGCCAATCAAGGAAGAAGAGAAGCCGATAAGAGTTTCTGCCACCATTAAGACTAAAGTGGTATTGGAAAAAGATCTTAACTTCATGAAGTGTTTGTTTTTTTATAATGTCAATTTTGTGCTTTGATTATAGAAAAACTGCATGGAGATGTAGCAAATAACTTTTACCTGTTTGTCATTCTATGCAAAATTATTCAGTTTTTCCATTTGATGTAATGTTACATTTGATAGACTAGGAGTACAAAAGTTAGTTTAGAGAAGACTTTAGTAATAATCTAATTGTGTGTTCAAAATGCATAATTAGGGTCTTCATTTGAACCTGTCGTGTCTTTTGTGAATATATTTCTACTTAAGAAAGGCATGCGCTTCTTTTAAAGATAGGATTTCAAGTAGAATACCAAATACAATCAAAGTTTAAATTTGCCTACCTGGGATTGAATATACAATTCACTCGGAATACTAAGCTCAATTTCAAAGAAACCTTTATAACAATTCTTATAGTTTGTGTAACTTTAGTATAACTGATGAAGTTGAAACTATAAGAATTGTAACACGAGTGTAACAATCAAATTTTTTCCACAGACCAAGCCCGATGCAACGCACGGGTGTGGACACGCCTCGTATATGTTATATTCAAGTCTTTAGAAGGATATATATGTAATTATTTGTTTTACTTGGATATATACGTAATTATTAGCCTTTGGAAGGATATATATGCAATTTCCCCCATATTCAATCATACAAATTTACATGATTTTTTCAATAAGTTCTATGCTATCTGCACGTGAAAATCGGTAAGTATCGCATTTATTCAAGTTTTTTTGGGTTTTGATTTAAATCACATAGTACAACTATTTTGATGTGTTGCTTTCTTTAATTTGAAGTATTTTATGTGCGCAATTGTGATTAATTTCATCTAGTCGGTTAGTAGTAGATTGACACACTTTGTTCCAATTCAGTTTCAATTCGAAACCTTTCAAAAACAAATCATATCTACATTTTAGTTTCAATTGTGCATTTCGAAATCATCTCTACAATTCAACTTCAATTCTCCATGTGATTCAATCTTCCTCTATACAATTTCCTTCAATGTCAAAAACCTTCCAAAATTCAGTTTCAATTCTCAAATATGTTTCGTTTACATCCTCTCCTCAACTAATTCAAAAGCACATACACAATCGATAATGATTACATCCATGTGCCCGTGATTTGTAAGTTTTCTATACCCTCAAAATTGGTAAGTATATTTATATAAAATTTAGGGTTTCAAATTATTAGCTGCAAAATTTCAATTATATTGTTTTGATTCAAATTTATTATATATGTAGTAATTCGATTGATGATCTTATTTATTTGTGTTATTAAACGAAAACCCCAAAAATTTATTTTGGGGTCTATCTTTTCTTAATATAATAAAATAAAATTTTGTACCACCCCTTTAAGCATGCGCATTAAAAATACAATTAATACAATGATGTGGCCTACTATAATTAAACACAATTGTAATGATACCCAATGCACCATTTTTTTATTCAACACAATAAGTTGTTAGGGAAATATTGTAAACAGACTTAATACTGTTAGTATTAAAGTTAAGTCTGTTAGTTAAAGTTAGTACTGATAGAAATAGTTAGTACTGTTAGTTTAGAAGTTAAGTCTGGTAGAGCAAGTTAAGTCTGCCAGCATTAACTTAAGTGTGACAGTATTAAAGTTAATACTGTTTAATCAGACAGTTAAGTCTGTTTGTAATTATAGTAATAGTTATCAATTAGCGTTAATCTAGGAAGAGATAAGCATTATCTCTTAACGCGTTTAGGGTTCCTTAAGTTTATAAAAGGAACATAGAATAGTATTGTAAACATATGAGTTAATTGAGAATTCACAAACAAAATATTAATAGTAATACCAAGTTAGTATATTCGTTCTTGTGTTCATCTTGTATAGCAAATTGTTATTCCGCCAATATTTGTATTCTCAGTTATTTCTCTCATATGAATCGTTGATTTATTCAAAGGACTATAAAGTCTTTAAAGGCGCATTGAGATCCTGTTAATAAGGACCTCAAGTGGTTATTAGAGCCACCAAGGGACTTTCCAAAGATTGAAACGAAAGATCAAAACCTTTTAATCACCAAATCACGAGTTCATTGTCTCAAACGATATTTTCTTCTCTCATGATGAGAGAAGGAACTTTCTCTTCCATGATGATAGCACTCGTTGAAGGATCTGTTCCATGCTATCCATCAAAGAGAGGTCTCTTGCTAAATCACAACAAAATAATCACCACAAATACACTTTTCAAACAGTATAAAACTGCCCCGTTCTCCAAAAAGATGATTAACGATACGTGGGCAATGAGGAACAATTGATCTTGAGTAATAGATAATGAGGTCTGGAAAGTGATTCAGAAAGGGAAACATCAAAGAAGCTATCCACCAAAAGGTAAAGATGGTGTTACAGGGTTTTCTTCCTTTCAACCACACAGAAAACAGTTGCAAAGGAAAAGAACGGAAAGACTAGAACACTATTGTTAATGAGCTAATCCAAAAGATCAGTCTCAACGTTTCATTGGCATGGATGATGCCAAAGAGATATGGTGAGCCATCAAGACACACGTTGGTGGTAATGCGAACTCAAAGAAAATGCAAAATGCTTTTTGAAACAAAGTTTGAGTCATTTACTATCTCGTCAAAGAAAGCTTTAGAGAAAGGGTATTATAGGTTTTCTAAACACTCCTATCACAATTGGATGCCCTTGGTGCTAGGTGTGCAGATGAAGAAGTAATCAACTAATGTTTTTTGATGTCCCTTCCGACCTGCGGAGAGGGACACTCTAGGCCATGACAAAGAGAACGAAGAAGAATGTTGACACACTGTCAAATAGATGAATATCATACAATAATCTAGTGTGCTTTGAACAAACATCCTAAAACATCATCTTCTTCCTAACATCTGAGAAAGAGGCTTTATACTATCTCAAGCCAATGGCTCATTGAGAGTCCTGGTAATAAGGACCTACAAGTGGTATCAACAACACCACAGCTCAGCAAGTCCCCAGCGCAGAAGTTATATTTCCTATCCCAGCTCCTCTTCCAAAACAACACCAACTGCTACTCTGGTCTTGCTGATGAAGTTTACCATTCTTTTCTAATCCACTAATGCTGATGAAGTGGATTGTTACATGAAGACTAGATCAAAATATGTTCTGGATTTGAAAATATGTGATATAAATTTGCAGATTGCTATTACTGCCGATATAAGGATCAAGATCAAGAATTCTACAAGAAGAACAGGCAATGGCCAAGATGATGGAAAAATGCATGTGCATTTGATAAGAAGAAAGTTAATGTTTTCAATCTGCCAACAATACTGCATTTTGCCAGGGAGTTGCAAGTTAAAAGGTTCAAAAGAAGAAGCAGCAGGAAGCAAGCAGAGGTTAAGATTTCCAAACCATGAAACTGAAAAGGAAAGCTTTGATGACTATTGATGATGGTCAGTTTAATTGGGGTAGACAGACAGACTACAATGACGAACTCTCAATCATGCTCTAATGAGGGCTTCACATGGTGATTAATGGTAGGTATCCATGTGCTGCAAATTGTGTTAGATCTTATAAACTTCTTCAAAAGCTAAGTATTATGAAGTACAATCTGCATGTGCTCCATGAAGAGCTGCCTATAGTGCCCATAAGCTAGCATGTTTAAAAATTAGAAACTCACTTAAAGCCTCCCACAAACACATCTTCCTTAATTGAAAAATAAAATTTTCAAGCTAATCAAATTGTTATGAAAATAGATAGAAAAACCGAAAAAGTATAAAAATAGGAATGACAGTGTAAAAGACAAAAAGACATTACAAAATAATGTTTTATTTTTCCCCCGCCCCCTTTTTTTTGGTTTTTTTGCATCTTCTAAAAATCCTTTGTAGAAGACTAGTTAGAATTGTGGGATTAGCTCAACTGTTAACGCAATAGGTTTAGGGTACGGACATCAAATCCAATGCAGAGGTCCTAGATATGAGGAAGATATAAGTACAGTATTTTTGCGTTTAAGGGAAACAGATGCAGGAGAATATAATCACATCCCACTATCAAGCAGAATTCAAACAGAAGGTAGAGTACAAAGTGTCCCTGCATCCTATTAGTGTGATTATACCCTAGAGGAACAGGGACAGGACATAGATGAGTCCGGTAATGAGTATGTGCAAACATTTACCCATCAACCTAAATCTCCAGTTCTACATGTCTAAAAGCTAGTTCCATTGTTTTCTCTCCATCTGTCCATCCATGACAGCGATTATGGAGAGCTTGGAACTGTTCTAATGCAAATTACTACTGTTTACTCAACATGTCAATCCAATGACAGTGATGGGAACAAGAACTGTATCTGACCAGTCAGTCAATGGATGACCCTATCACTATACCTTCAATTACAGTTACCAAAGTCCACCAAAAGAATCAACCACAAGTCCTAAAAAAACCCCCAACAAACATTGACCCTAGTGTAGTGCTCAGCATGTAAAAACTCCTAGTAACCATTAGGACACTAGTGACTACCCGTCCCCTATTCCCATCAGAATAATAGACATAATGGAATCAAAGAATGAAATGGAATTTAGGTGACAGATACTCGTTTGAAAGAAAAACATGTTATTTGTGTTGAATCTAGTCACTTATGAAGTATTGTGACTAATAAAAAAAAAGATGGCAAGGGAACTGCTTTTAAGAGCACAAGGGTGGTTCATGCTGAATGTTAGTGCAAGCTACACCACCTGGGAGATAACTCTAAACAGGTAATAAAAGCAAATCAATTCACTCCCAGAAACCTGGTACAACTAAACAACATTAACCCACCATATTACTGCTAGCAACAATATTACAAACTGTTATGGTAAGATGTTTAAATACTTGTCCATAGGAAATGGTTCGTTCTGTTAGTTCATTTGCACTACAATTTAAGTCTGGTCATCTTAGATTGTAATACGCAGGCAACATCATGTTAATTCTGGTAGAATGTAGGGTGTGAAGGCTGCACCAAAATAAGTCCTGGTGGTTTTTCTGAGAGTTAATACTGGCAAACAAAATGTTAATTCTGGTAAGGTGGCATGGTAAATTCTGGCTAGAGTAAATAGACCTACAGTAATATCAAACCAAACTCACAGTGAATCTTTTAAAGGTCCCAAAGAAATATTTCTTTCCCAAAACAAAGTTCACCTAGTAAAATAAGACCCATTTCAAGGAATACAAACAATAAGTCAAAAAAAAAATATATATGTGTTAAGGCAAAAATGGTTACTGGCTTTAAAGACTTCGAACAGGTTATGTTTTGGAGACAAACAACACCACCCTAACTCCAATATCCATAAGGATCAACCCCATGATTCCATATGTTTCGATTTTCTCAAGGTCACAAGGCAACTTAACCTGATGAAGCCTGGGTTCCCCAAAGAGAAACTAATATCGCTTTTTGATGTGCAGGATCATCCACTAGAAGCATATGGAGCATCTAAAGTGTATTTTTGTAGTGGATGTTTTGGCACATGACTTAACAGCCCATCTTGAAGATTATCCAAGAACTTTCCAAAGAGATCTGTTACTTTTGAGGAAAGTAAAGGTAGTATCAAGTGGAACAGGTACAAGTTATTTAATAATTTAGTTTTTTGATGATGTGGCTTTGGTGAAAGAACTTGGACACATTTAATTTATTCTCCATATCTCATATATTGATAAAAAGTTAAATGTACTATTTTTACAAGAAAAAGAATGTGTTTGGGGGTGTCCTCTGACTTCAAGATGCCTATGAAAATCAGGTTCTTCTAAAGTTCCCGAAGGCAACACAACATTATACTTTTGATATGAAAACATGTTATTCGTTCAAAGGATACACTTGTTTTTAGCAAAATCCACATCTAATGAAGCTAAATTGTGGCACCTGAGTTATGTGCACCTAAATTTCAAAACTGAAATAAACTTGTAAAGATAATCTAGTTTAAAGGGTTACCTCCAAAGGTTCAAAAAATACCACCATCTGTGTTTGCTTGCCAAGAAGGGGAAAGCAAACACAAGCCCTCCAGAAAGGCCAAGATTATACGATATGTGACCCACCCATTACTTATCCTTCATAAGATGTTTATTTGGATCAAATTACTTAGTAGTATCATCCATGCCAAGTTTCTTCGTGTCTAGTGATTACTGATAGACTGTTCTAGTTTTTGTTGGTATTCTTTCTAGCCAAAAAGGATTGACTAGCAACATCTCAAACTTTTATAAAACATTATAGAAAACCAACTAATCAAAAGGGTTGAAAAAACATATAGATCAGAGTAATGGACAGAATTTAACAAACAGTTATGCTTAATCTGGAGTGAAAAGGGTATAAAACAGGAGTTTTAGTAAAGCAAGAACTCCTCACAAAATGAGGGTTGCTGAGAGATAATAAAATAGACCCTAATAGAGGCTAGCTGGGGACCAAATGCTAGCTGACTCACACTTACTACCTACCCTTTATTTTTTGAGGCGCAGAAGCAAGTTAATCCTGCTTGCCTAATACCTTCAACAGGTAAGTGACCATAGCCCTTCAGAACAAGCTCCTTAGAGCTTTTGGTTTTGAGGCCACAAACCAATCCTATCTACATAGAAGACCATTTGGTGCCATGTTACAATTTCTCAATACTCTTGAGCCCACTAGGAAAGTTTGAATGGATAATTCTTCTAAGGGGATTTCTTGTTGGTTACTTTCTGTAAAGTTAGTAAAGCCTTTAGGGTTGTTATTACTACCCAAAAGAGTTAAAAAACCTTCATGTCACTTTCTTGAGGAAAAAACCCAATGTACAAATAGCCCATAGTGGGATTTTGGAACTTAGTCTATCTTACGAGACTCTAAGAACTATATACCAGTCTCGTTGCAAAATCAAGCTAACCAGTAAGGTTCAAAGAGGTCACTGGATATTGATGTGCAAACTGAGGAGGATCTGTCCTAATGTTGGTTCTTTCTACATCTACTTTCTGAAAAGATTGCTACAAAAGACGACTCCACTCCCAGAGGCAGCCATCTTCTACCCCAATATCCAAGTCCTGCTGATGACCTTAAGACTATATTAGAAAGAGAATTGAGATGCTCTTAAAGCTTTGAAGTGAGCACATAGACCAGACCTACAACAGTACCATACCATAACTAACCTGTTAATACTGGTAGTAGTTAACCTTAATACTTAGCTTTTGAGGAGGTATAATTGTGTAAAAATACTGAAGCTGAGCTCAGCTAGTGTTGATCATGAAGAAGAGGTCTTCTCTGATGCAGATATGATGAATATGCCTCGGAAATAAGGATTTATGATAACTCAATGTGAAGGAATCTTTGAAAAAGGCTACTTATATGATGAAGGGAATATTTACTGATTTCAACAATCACCCAATGAGGGTGAGATGTTCCTACAAATCCTTCGCCACTCTAAGGATTTCACAATGCTACACATCCTCAAAGTCAAATCCGTGAGATCCTAAACACCTGTTTCAATTACTAGAAGCATTCTCTCAAGAAAATCACGTGAGGCTCATCTCATAGAGTTACATACAAGCACCCAAAGAAGCAATCATAAAGATCAACAACATTGTCTTTTTTGCTTCTTTTATCACAATTTAAACCAAGAAAGTCTGCAAAGCCCTTGAAAATGGAAGCTGGGTTTAGAAGCAATGCAAGAAGAATTGTGCAGTTCAAGCTGTCAACAAGTATGGTTTGGTTGATTTACCCCCTGTTGCTAAGGTGATAGTAACTCAAATGTTTATATAACAGGAACGAAAAAAGTATGAAGGGAAGTAGTTGTCAGAAACAAACAAGGCTGATAGCTCAAGGTCATAACAAAGAATATTTTTAGTAGCGTGATGATAGTGAGTAGTTTGGTTACTTACAAGTGCTACTGATTAGTTTTATTTATGTCATGGCTTTTCTTTGTTTGTAAATTATCTTTTAACTTTATTGTGTGATGCTGACTCGTTCATTCGCTAGGATTTGCAAAAGTGGTGTGCATATATGTTTTAATGTCCGCATACATTCAAGAAAAGACGTGTGCATATATGTTTTTAATTGTACATATATGTTTTTAATTGTACATACATGTTTGGATTGTTGCATATGTGTTTAGAATGTACATATGTGTATCCTAGTTGTTTACAATAAAGAAAAATGACTATTGTTTGTAATTTCAGGTATTGAACATATTTGATAAAAATGTGAACCATGACTATTATAAAGAATGCACATGTGTCTTCAACTCGTACATACTTTCTAAAGAGAAGTTGGTCATGATAAAGACGTAAAGACACAAGGAGAATGATACACAAGAGCACATTGACGACGACGAATACACGTACATATGAAAACCATGAGAGTGTCAAATGAGGAGAAATACATGTAAATATAGGGAAACCGTCAAACTCAATTGTGTTAAATAATATAGGTGCATACTCGTATGTTCTAATAAATTTGATGAAAAAGTAAAGCGTACAAGTATGTTCGTGGAAGAGTACACATATGTTCTTGAAAGGGTGCATATGTGTTTTGGAAGTAGGGGTGTACGTTCGGGCGGTTTACGGTTTAGTAGGGTTAATCGGTTTGGGTTATTCGGTTTTTAAAAATAATTTTGAACAACCAATACCCAAACCAAATTTATCAAAACCAAACCAATCCAACCAAATAAGTAATCGGGCTATTTGGATCGGTTCTCCATAAAACCAAATAAGAACATGATCTATATAAAAGGTAAACATTATTAAAACATAATAAAAACTTCCACCAGGTTGCAACAAATGTAACATAATAATAACCCATAAGTTGATTCGTGATTAACATCAAGTCATCAGTACATCATTATTCATATGAAATTCATAAAACCAGGAACCAAAATGAAACTAAAACAAGACATAGTGAGTTCAACTGTTCAAGACATAGAAAACATCAAACCACAAAAGAATTCAAAGAAAACCAAACAAACTTAAAAGTAAAGAACCATCAGTCAATCAATCATCTCACTGCTCCATCTTAAACAATATTGCTTCCATCTTTCACGAGCTCTACAGTAACATGGAGAAAAAAGAAGGTTGTGTTATATACTGATACAAGAATTTAAAGTATAAGTGAATAAATTCTTTAAAGGTAAATAATTTTTAATGGTATATATATAGTTACCCTCTTCAATCTTTTGTATCTCATCCCAATTTTCTGCAACGTCTAACATCATAGAATTTTCACGAAACCAATCTTGGGTGCAAATTAGACTTTCAACAACAGGAGGAGTTAGAGAACTCCTAAACGCATCTAACACCCTTCCACCAGTGCTAAACACAGATTCAGAAGCCACCGTGGAGATGGGAATTGCCAAAACATCTCTAGCAAGCAAGGATAGTACGGGAAACCTCGGGCTGTTAACCTTCCACCAATTCAGTATATCAAACTTATCTGATTCATCTTCGACATCCTCATTCAGATACCTATCTAACTCCGACTTTGAGTCCTGTAATCCGCTTTCAGACTTTCTTCGTTTCATTTCCATTCTAACCTGTTGGAATAGAACAATAAACATTAACAAAGTAATCTATAGTTTAAAACAAAATATGTGGAAAATACTTACCTTCTGTTTCAAAATGACCGACGGCTCGATAACAGGAGTCGCAGTCACAGAACGCTTATGAATTGACGATGAAGCATCAACAAATTCAAACATTGTATGTGTCTCTGGTGAGGCGTGGATTCTGACATAATCTTCATACAATTCAACCAAAGAAACTTTTATCATAGCACACATAGCTTTTCCTTCAATTTTCCCATAAACATCCCCCAATAACACTTCCACATACTCAAACTTATTTCTCGGATCAAGCACAGAAGCAACAACTGTTGCCATATTACATTTTTCTAAGCTCCCATAATACTTATCAAACTTGCATTTCATCATCTTTGCCATTGCAGCAAGATTTGTATCGGGGACCCCATTAATACAATTGTTCAAAGCCGCATCGATGGATGTAATATCATCCAAAAAGCTGTTTGATGTTACATATAGTGTCCCCGATACCTTCAAAGTAAGCTCATAAAAATGTTCCAAAAACTTGGTTAATCTCCTCACATTCGCCCAATCAGATGAAATAGGGACGCCGGTCTTCTCAAGATCATCTCTATAATGACGGTCCTCACTGTCATATCTAGCAAAGGCCCTCTCATACTTTTGTGCCGCGTCCAACATCAGATAGGTGGAATTCCAACGTGTTGGAACATCTAGAATCAAACTTTTTGAGCTCGGACACTTTTCAATTTCGGCATATTCCTTAAATTTCGCCAACCTTTGAGGAGAGTGTCTGATGTATTTCACAGCAGCCCTGACACAGTCAACCGACTTCCCAATATGACTCAAACCGTCTTGAACAATTAGATTCATTACATGAGCTGTACAACGCACATGTAACCATTTACCTTCCAAAACAGATTTTTCCCAATTAGCAAACTTGCTTTTCAAATACGCAACCGCTACATCATTGGCACTAGCATTGTCTACAGTAATGGTAAACACATTAGACTCGATTCCCCATTTCAGCAAGCACATCTCCATCGCCTTTCCAATATCAATACCCCGATGACTAGAGATGGGGCAAAAGTTCAACACTTTTTTCTTTAAAACCCAATCATTATCGATATAATGAGCAGTGAGACACATGTAGTTTATTCGTTGTAGAGAAGTCCATGTGTCAGTAGTCAAACAGATCCTACCGACATTACCCCTAAGCAGATTACCAACTTTCTTTTTTTCCTCGAGATAAAGCTTCACACAGTCTCTAGCCATGGTAATTCTGGATGGAGTATGAAACAATGGCTGTGTAGCATTCAAAAAGTGCTTAAAGCCCTTTCCTTCAACGAACTTGAATGGAAGCTCATCTACAATCAACATGTAAGCCAACGACCTCCTAACTGATTGCTGGTCAAATTTCCAAGCAATCATTTTCCTATCATCACCATCTCCTTTTTGAATCGATAACTGTGTTTGACCATCAAGCATGTTTCCAGGAAACTTGTCACAAATTTTCAGATGACCTCTTAAGGTACTAGTTCCATGAATTCTGGTGTCTGAACAGTATTCCTTAGCACAGTATCGGCACTTACTTTTTTGCTCTCCCTGTTCATTAAGAAATGATTCATAGTGACCCCAAACCATAGACCGTTTGCGGGTTGCTCTAGTTTTCTTTGGCTTCTCTTCTGTGTTGATTTCCAACTCCACCACATTCTCCACATTCACATGTTCTTCACGCTCTTCTTGATACATCTAAGAAACAAAAATAATAATAGTTAACTTTTTATCTACGAAAAACTTGCTAGGCAATATTAAGTATTAACAATACTAAAGAGTAAATAATGAAACAAAATCACATCTTAGAGTCACAGTAACATAAAAATAGTCGATCCAGATGAGATAAAGGTACTTAATACAATAGAAAGGTTGAACGAGGCAGCAGACTCGATATATGAACTTTACAAGCAGCCCAACCCAGAAAACGATATTGGCGAGGTTTGGAAAGACATTGTTATGTCACCTGAAAGGGTATTTATCCTGAAAGAACTCAAGTATGCTATCCAGAAAGCTGAAGTCATGAAAGATTGATGCATTTTTGCATCAAACAGTTATTTACATGATTTACTTTTGTTTATGCAAAGACAGTCATTTGTAAAAAACATATATGTTTCATTATTTTTTTTCAATGGGTAAATGCTATAGACCATTGTCAATTTGTCATTTCGATCCATTCAAGCGTGTTTGAGAACTAAATCTAGTTCAAATACAATAACACATATCTGAAACACATCATGATTCAAACTTAAAGTTGAAATAACTCGACGCTTTAAGTTACACGTAAATCAGGGCTAGCCAGATATTGGGTTCAAAAATTTCTCGCTCTACAAGCTGCAATTAGGCTTCCTTAAACAACTACATATGACAAGATAAAGAACAGGGCAAACGTATAAAAAAGGACAAAAGAATGACTAACCTAACTATACTAAAGAGTAAATGCTGATATAACATTAAAAACCCAATTATCTCGATCTTAAGTGCTATACAATGACAAGAAAAAATTTCATACGATATTGACAAGTAGCAGAATAACAACATTCTGATTGAATCGACATAATAACAAAAAAGATTAGATGATGAACTACATAGTACATATAATACACACATCAGAGTTCAAACCAAGGATTTGACAAAATAATTTTCGAAATTGAAAATAAATGTTAATGATTAAAGTGAACACATAAAGCAATAAATTGATAAACTTAAAAATTGAAATCAAGAAAAGATGATAAAGCTCTGAAATTAACAATTAACAAATGTTATACCATAACCATATCGAAGCTGTGGTATTGAAACTACAACACTGAACTCTTGAGATCGAGATAATATCAACAAAACCCAAAACCCAGTTGTAATCGAAAGATTTGATTTGAGTGTTGATGGGGCAATGATTTCGTGACTTAGAGGATGCCATTTTATAGGTGAAGAAATTCATGAAAATTAAAGAGTGAGTGATCCTTGTGCGTGATTTTGGTTGTGACAGAAGCTCTAATTGAAGCAACCTACCAAAATCTTAGCAATCTCAAATATTTGATTGATGGTTTCTATATTACCAAAAGTCAAAAGTCAAATGTATAATTTATATAAATAGATTTTTATGTTTTGTTATAGTTCGGGTATTCGGGTGGTAACCGAATGAGGAGTTTTGAACCCAAATCCGATCCAGTAAACCGTATAGTATTTCGGGCGCACCCAAAAATCCGAACCAAACCCAAATAAGCCAAATCCATTTCACCCAGTTTAGTTTGGATCGGGCGGTTTTTTGGGTCGACCCATTTAATGAACACCCCTACTTAACTGCTTCTAGACCTGATATTATGTATGCAATATGTATTTGTTCACGTTTTCAGGTAACTCCAAAGATTTCTCATCTCAATGCTGTCAAGAGGATTTTCAAGTACCTCAAGGGTAAACCAAACTTGGGATTATGGTATCCTAGGGAATCCCCCCTTGATTTGGAAGCATTCTCTAACAGTGACTATGGTGGTTCCAACCTTGACAGGAAATCCACAACAGATGGTTGTCAATTTCTTGGTCAAAGACTTATCTCATGGCAATGTAAGAAACAGACTATTGTAGCCACTTCAACAACTGAAGCTGAATATGTAGCTGCTGCAAACTGCTGTGGACAAGTGTTATGGGTTCAAAATCAATTGTTGGACTATGGTTTCAACTTCATGAATACCAAAATCCACATTGATAATGAAAGCACAATCTGCATTGTGAAGAACCCAGTCTATCATTCCAAGACCAAACACATTGAGATTCGTCACCACTTCATCAGAGATTGTTATGAGAAGAAGCTCATAAGTGTGGAGAAAATTCACACAGACTTAAATGTAGCTGACTTGTTGACCAAACCATTTGATGGACCACGGTTTAATTACTTGGTGGTTAGCATTGGTATGATCAACCCATAGCAACATTTAAGGGGAGGTAGGAAAAAGTTGTAAATTTGGTAATGTATTATTTAAGTTCGTATTAATTTTGATTAATCCGGGTGTTCTGTAACAGTTTAGATTAATTCTGGTAGTTCTACAGTTAAGTTTAATTTGGTAGTATAATTTAGGGATTTAGTTCTGGAAATATAGTATTTAATACAGGGTAGTTTTAGTGTTAAGTCTGCTAAGTGTAAAAGTTAAAACTGGGTAACCACTTAGTACTGGTAACAAGTTTAAATCTTTGGTAACCACTTAGTATGGTAGTTGTGTATTAGACTGGTAGTTATCGTAGGTTAATTCTGCTTAGTATAGTTTAGTTTAGAATTGGTCTTTCTTGTTTTAGATACACTTTGCAGGTACTACTTGGTGTTGAAAAAGAGTGGACTGGCAAGTCAAACTTGGGCATGGAAAATGGGAAATGCCAGGTGTCACTTGCTATTGGATTGCAATTTGGTTTTGTAAGTAATGTTGTTGTGGTTACATGCTGTAAATTTTATTAAAACTGGTTGAAAATATGTTAAGTCTGATGAGTTACTATTAATACTGGTTGACTATTTTAAGTTATGGTAGTACAAATTTTAAGTTATCTGGTGCTTTCACTAATTACTGTTTGAATAAAATTATTTTATTTTTTCACAATAACAGTTGAAGATTTTTAGCGACCTTCTAAAACGCTGATATGATAGAGTACTTATATAGGGGATAAAAGTAATTTCGCTTTCATCCTTTTTTCTCTTTTACCTATTATTTTTCAAAAGCAATCGTTTTATATTACTTCCACTACCACGACTAATCTGTATAACGTCACATCCATCCAGTACTGATTTTTAAAGATTCAAATATTTTCACCAAGTGTTTCAATGGGCGCCAAATCAAGTCTTGCGAATTAAGCACAAAACACAGTGGGTTTCTTACTCAAAACCCACTGAGAGTGCTGGGTTCTACAGAAGATGTGGATTTCCTCAGAAGGATTCAAAAATTGAGGTATGCTTCACTCACAATCACCTACTACGATTCTCTTAATCAAGCAGTTTTGGCAGACTGCAACTGCTAGAACACGTGAAGATGCGGATTCAACAATTAATGCCAAACATTCCTGACTCTATTTGATTATACAAATCACTGAAGAGTCTGTTAGGTGGCAAACTCCAAATTATGCAGATGCTTCAGGGGATTCATATGTTGCAAAATGTAGAGATTTTTGCAGGATTGCAAAAAATAATGGGTATGTTAAATGACAGAATCTTTACATTTCGGAGAAAAGTCACTGACAACCCAATGGAGATTCTTAATCCATCAACATTCTTCCCTGTCTATATGCTCCAAAAGTGGAGGTTGGATCAGTTTGGTAGCAACCTCGCCCATTGCTATGATCTGTCTTTCCTCTGGAACATGAGACTTTATTTTTTCAAAACTTATCTTTGAATGAATGTTCTCCACAGTTGAAAAGCAATTCAAAAGTTTTTATATGTACCATCGTTTTCTTCAAATTTTTGAATGTTCAAAATGAAAAAAAAAATCCTTTTTGTCCCTGTATCCATTAACCAACAAAAGATTTTTGGAATATGAAAAGGGTTTCAACGGGGATACAGACGACAATTGTTGCTTGCTATGTAACCATTGATGCAGGTCAACCTCAACCAAAGGGCCTGTGCTCCTAAACACCATCTCACCTGGTGACCAACTCCCACACTCATATCATGTGCAAATAAACACAACCACTCCCACTGGAACTCACTCTGTACAAACACCTCCTCATCATCAAGGTGTACAACCAAAAATACAACACCTCCAACTCAACCTGTACAAACAACATCACCTCCACCAGTCTCTACCATTCCTGACATTCAACCAACTCTTCCACCATCTCCTCAAATTCCATCACCTTCATATCATGATACAGAAGGTCCATCATTTGAACCTTCTTATCATATGTCTCCACCACCTTCACATGAACCTGAGATTTCAAGCTTCTGGATCTAGTGAAGGGACAAGTAGAAACTTAGGAAACCTGATGGATTTGTACCTAGGCTGGAAAGTCAGAGTTTAAAATCTTTGGAAAAAAGGAACTGAGTTGAAAAACTATGCAGATCTTTGGAACAGCAATTTTGCAGTGAATAGAGAAGGAAAGTCAAAATAAGCTTTAAAACAAGTTGAGGAAGAAGAGGAAAAAGTAAAGAGCTAAGGATTGCAGAGGGTTCAGGATCAAGAAGTTCCTTTTGAAAACAGATCAATCAAGGAGATAAATTTGTTTACTCTGAAAAGAGCAAGGGTTCAGGGGAGGCTCAAGAAGAACAAATAGTTCCTTCCACCTTTAGAGGCTGCAACTTATCTTTACAAATGTAGCTTCAGAAGGTGGTTTAAGGGACACAAGCACCTCTTGGTTAGCAAGATTTACAAAAGAAATCAAAAGTCTACAAAAACTCCTACCAAATATTCTTCATTTTGTGATAGAACCGGTTTCAGCTCAAAGTTAATATGCTCAAGTTATATCTGCTGAACTTAATCTTGATGAGATAGTACCCTTCAGCTCAAATTAAATTACTGGTGAAGTTAATGCTGTTGAAATTAATACTGGTGAAATAATGCTGATTGATGAGGTTAATACTGTGGTGAGGCAGGAAAGGGTTCAGAGGAGAAAAGGAAAGGAGCAATGACTGAAAGAGGACCTTCAGCTGAAGTTCAAGATTCAAAGACATCAAAAGAGCTTCAAGAGTTAGCAGAGAATTTAGAGGAGGGAAGCTAAAGAGTGCAAGCTGAAATGGATGTTGAAACACAAAGACCAAATTGATCTTGATGCACTTCTAGCTTGAAGATTGGTAGAGCAAGCGGAAGAAGTGCCAAAGAGAAGCATGGCAACTGATTTGACTACATTCAAGCAAAAGATTAAATGAAAATCAGATTCTTGCTGAAAAGATTCAACAAGAAGAAAGGGAGCAATATTTGTTGAGGAAAGAGCAAAGTTCTTACATGCGACACAAATGCTGCCCAAAGACAGTTCTTGCAGAGAACAAAGGAGTGCTATTATCAGAAACAAGCCCACCAACAAGATCTCTGCTCAGAATTCAGATGATCACTTATCTTGAAACATGTTGCCAATAAGGAGCATGCTGAATTAAAGTCTAAATCATTTGATGAGATTCAAGTCTTGTATGAGAGATATAAGAAGCAAGATCAGACTTTTGTGGTATTGGATTGAAGAGGAAGATGATAAGAGCAATAAAAAAGATGATGACGAAATGAGGAAAGATGTGATAAAGAGGGAAGAAAAAGATGGATGTATCTGTTCATGAGGATGTTCATGAGGAAAGAAGGAGCAAAGAAAAGGAAAGGAAGTTAGGCACAAGGAGGGGAAGTTAAAAGCAAAAAGGAGAAAGCATGGCTCCTAGTCTCACAAGAGATAGATGATGATCTGAAAGATAAGCTTACATATAGCTCCTGGTTGAGGTCTCAAAGTGTTTGACTGTTGTGAGTCTTGATCATCATATATCCTAATTATGAATGGCATCATTTTTCCTTACAACCTAAACTAAAATGATCAATTACCTACCTGATGAAGATATATATATGAATAAGTAACAAGGAGTAATGGTTCATCAGAGATTCTTTCGCACCCTTAATGGGAGTTTTATCGATTTTGGGACAGAGGAAGATTTGAAAGTCTTTTTACTGAGCTTGTCATGGAAAGAAAAGACAAAAGAAGGGAAAGAATGGAAAAAAAAAAAAAGAAAAGAAGAAAAGAAAAGTAAGATAAAGATATAAAGAAAAAAAAAAAGAGAAATAGAAGAAAAAATTAATGAATAAAAGAAAAAAAGTATATAAAGATAGGCTTCCGGAAGGATTTGCAGGGATGCTTTGGGGAGAGATCTGATGCATTATGTTTAATCAAGGTGTTACGGCTGTATTTTGGGGTTTAACAGCAAGACTGGAAGCTTTTCAGCTGGAAAAACTACATAGTTCCTCAGGGGAACATACTATCATGGCAAGTAACTGGACTTGTTTTTCATATGCTTGTGGGAAAGCAAAATATCCTCTTGACAAAGGAAGTTCTTTCACAAATGCTGGTTTATTGAAGTTGAAACTGAAGAAGAACGAGAAAGCTCTATGGCTTTGGAGCTGATCAAGTTTGTTAAACAACAGTTGGAAGAATTTGAAGATTCTAATGATGATGAGACAGTCACATCTACTCATGAAGAGGAAGAAAGGGTTTGAGTGTTGGCTAACCACCACACAACAAATGGTCTTTGGTTCACCATGTTTAACAGACATAAGAACTAATAGTCCAAGAGCAAACGCGGCGCTTGGTAAGACCTATCAAATCCGTTCTATGGGTTGACCAATTTTACCAAAAATTGTATGGTATTCTATGCACCATAGTATTTATACTTAGCATGACTAGCCCTGAGCAAACGGCTACAGGGTAAAGGCATATCAAATCCGTTGAGGCTGTAATTGTTTGCCAAAATATCATATGGTATTCAACTCCCAATGTATCAAGTATGAGAGTTGAAATGGTTTTCAGTTGACCATGGACATAACACTTTCTGGTGGCCAAAGAACTGACTACTCCAGAGTTAATGGCTAACTGGTAAAGAGACATCAAATCCATTTACATTTTCAATGATTCACCTCTCACAGGAGTTAACACACCTTGGGGATGTGATGAGATTAGACTTGAAACTTTGTGATTTGATGTACAAAATTGTCACAAAGGTTGGCTGGATACAGAGTTAAAAGACTAGTTTGCTGTCAAGAGTTAGGGTCATAAAGTCATATTATTTTGAAGACAGAAGTTCAAAACAACTCCTCTAAAGAACCCAGGTAAGGTGAAGCTTTAAAAGTAGTTTAAGCTAAATGATTGTTCTGAAGGAAGCTTGAAGTAGTTCATGAAAGAAGATCATGGCACCTAGGGGAGGATTGTTTAGGAAAATATTGTAAACAGACATTTAATACTGTTGGCATTTTTAAAGTTTAAGTTGTTTAGTTTTCAAAGTTAGTACTGATAGAGTATAGTTTTATGTTATGTATATCAGTCTAAGTCTGGTAGGCACTGTTAAGTCTGCCAGCACTTAACTTAGGTCTGGTAGTATTTAATGTTAACTACTGCTTTGTCAAATATTTCTAAGTCTGGTTTAATTTATAGTAATAGTTCTCTCTTAGCGTTATTCTAGGAAGAGGATAGCATTTTCTAACGGTTTAGGGTTCCTTTTTGTGTACATTTGGTATATAGATTTATTTGATATTCCGCCGTCAATATTTGTATTCTAGGTTATTGTCTCTCTAGTTTCTTTCGGATTTATTCGAGAACTATATTAGTCGTTTTAGTGCTCATTAAGATCTGTTGATAAGGAACCTACTCAATAGTTCACTTCGATTCGCGAACATTGTAAGATTATCAATGGTCTTTCAAGAATATTATTTTTCTTCATAGGGGATAATTTTACAATTTATCGTATTTCTCGATTAGACGTATAAATTTTTGCGTCATGGAATTATGTTTCATTTTATAGGATCACAAGAGTCTGTATCGGCGGGGACTTGTAATATGAGGATGTTATGGAAAATTGCTATTGTTAACTAAAGCCTATCACAGTTCTGTTTTTACATGGGGATTTATGCATGGAATCTAAGTATTACAAGTCTTGTATGGGCGGTGGGTCTTGTAATAGGAGGATTGATATGCAAAATCTCTATGTTAACTCGTTCTTAGGAGGACTTTACCTTGTCTTAACCTCTATTCGAGTACTTATTAACTATCTTGGAACTCTAGGTTCGATATGCCTTGGTAGTTTTAATCCCATCTCCGAAACACGAGTGTGGAAACACTGTACCTATATCATTAGGTGCACATGGCATCGTTCATGCTATCCATTACCTTAAAGGTTATTGTGGTGCGTTATTGCTTCAGAAAATTATTAAGTAGAAAGATTTATTAATCTCCTTATTTTGACTAGGATTGGGACGCCTTTTCAGTTTTTAAATAAAGAAATTGTTAAATCATCGAACCATAATTTATCATTTTCTTACTTACATAAATTAGGACCCTCCTTTATGTAAGTAATGATTATAAACAGTGTGGGCTTAATGGTATCCCTATATGATACTTAGTTATAAGCTCGAATCCGATAATCACCGGAATCCGTTAAGAAGGTCTAGAAGCACAATAGTGTCTTGTCACTCCGTAGAAATCTTAAGGCCTCACTTGGAACTACATTATCTTATTCTTAAGTTATTACTTTTGTCGTTGCTAATCCTCGCGATCACGAACTGTTAGTGGAGCTAACAGACTTGTTACACAATTGAACTATCGGAGTTGATTCATCCTCGAACTAACGACCGAGTACCATATTCCACCGTCTATCGCAATAAGCCTCTTCAGGCGAAGCTCCTATATTTGTTGAACTTCATTCTGGATTATTGAGTCTCGAAATGTCTTATTTTCGGCATCCCATCCCCATTTGTTAGGGTGTTATTGTCGTTATCGGTTGATGTTGTGGGTACATGGAGTGCGTACTAGCTGGTTACAACTTTTATCCATTAGGTAATGCAACCCCTTTTTGTTTTAAACCAGTATTTAAATACTATCGACGAAAGTGGTAGTCGGACTATTCATTACGGGCCACTAGTACGAAGACTTAGGTCGCGATACATCCTGCATACTGCCTAAGTTGGATACTTACAACCATTAGCCTCGCCCGTTATTGATCATTTAACAATACAGTTATCCGAAACAAGACTCTGCCCTTAAACATTTATAGCGCGTTTATATCAATCATGGAACTTGTAGCGATATGTTCTTGTAATACCTATTCTGAGCACCAGTCATGGGCGTGGTGGTTGCGACGGTTTTCTTGAGTGGCATTCTGAATTTTAATTCATAAATACAATAACATGGGGATTTCAAGCGGATCGCGCATTGGGGAGGACGAGATTATAGCGGCATTGCAGTCATAAGACACTCTATTTGTTTTTTCTTTTTTTGAAGAGACCCATTTGGACGGAAAATTGTAATTTATTAAATATCCTGGTAAATCCTTGCCAAAAATTTTTTTGGTTACATTGAGAAGTGTCGAAACAACGAATTTTTGCTGAAATAACAGTTATCAGGCGTTTTGTTTAGAAAAATGTTTTATTAAAATCTATATCTTTTCTTGGTTTACACTAACGGGTTAACACAAATTTTTATCTCGGGAACGAGATTTCTGTAACGGGGGTTAAGGTATCGTAAACATCGTCAATTTTCACGAAATTTTATATAACTATTTTGCCCTGTTGACTTTTAATTTTGGTCTTTTTATTGTCACATAAAAGCGATTATGCGTAACCAGTAATTTTTCTAAACATATTTAAAAGAGATATATGTTATTCCTAAGTTGATTTATCAAAAACGAGCCACTAAATCACATTTTCACGATTCGGACTCTAAAGCAATTTGATGTAAAACGACATTCCTGACAACTTTTTAGTTTTGACCGAGACCACCAAAAAAAAAAAAAAAACCGTCAGGATAAGTGGACTGAAATGCCCTCGCAATGATTTATAGAAACTAGGGGGAAAATAATCTTAAATTATATTTAATTAACACTTTTTTTTTTTTTTTTTTATTTAAATAAAAGATATTTAATAAATTAAGTCCACTTATTTTATTCAGTGACGTTTGTAGGGAAAATGCAAAATATTCGAGTAATATAGGTAAAAGATCATTTTTTTACGTACCAAAAGATCTTATCGGAAAAAACATACACTCATAAATAATAACGTTTTAAAATTAATATTAATAAAACACTTTATGGAAAATTAGTCGAGTGAATACTCGTTTTTTATGGGAAAAAATTTTTGGAACGCATAAGGCGGCAAAGGTCTCATATTTTTAAATTCATTCCGTTAAGAGGCTTAAACGAGTTCACGATCAAATATATACCAACTGTTACACCTTTTGGCCCCTGTGAAAATATTTACAAATTTGCCCTCATCTTTTGGTGACTTGTCACATTCATTTTATAACTTTTATATATAAATAAAAGTTTTATAATTTATCTCATTTGATAAAAGTTATACACACACACTCTCATCTCTCTCTCTCTCCTCATTTCCGGCAACCACCGGCCGGATTCCGGCAACCGCCGCGCCGCCGGAAAAGTTTTCCGGCGAGTTTTTCCGGCCGAGTCCAAAAGTGTTCCTCATCAACCGATCTATCCGATCCCCACACCCACGCGCTGCCACCACCACACCGACGCCACCATCGTCATCATCATCATAACACCACCATCTCAGCCCCCTCACCACCTCAGCCACGACAACACCACCTCACCACCATCATCGTCATCACCACAGCCGCCACCCACAAGGGTGCGTATGTTTTTCTCTGTCGCACCAAGTAAAAAGGGTTTTGCCGTTTTTGTTTTTTCTTTATTTAAAAACTCTCCACAAGGGTGTTAGTTAGGTGTGATATCAACCCACCCACAGGGTGTGTAATTTGGACAGTCAAACCTCCACAAGGGGTGCGTTTGACTGCACCAACACTATCGGGTGTGCTAGTGTGTGTGGCTTTTCATAGCCGAGAGGGTGTGTTCGATTATGGGTGCACCAAGGGTGCGTTCGGTTTGTAAAATAAGCCCAAAAAGGGTGCGTTAGGTTAGGGTCAGCCACCACCATAGGGTGGGTTTGGGTGGCAGCCACCTAAATAGGGTGTGTTTGGTTTTGTGTATTTCAGCGAAGGGTTCGTTTGGTTTTATATCACTAGGGTGCGTTTGATTTCTGATTTTCTAGGTTTTAGGGTGTGTTTAGATTAAGATAAGCACCAAAGGGTGCGTTTGGCATAACAGAAAACGCTAAGGGTGCGCTTGGGTTAACAGAAATGGAATAAGGGTGCGTTTGGGATAGTGGTTAACACCCAAGAGAGCGTTTGGGATAACAGAATTGCATAAGGGTGTGTTTGGTTGTTAGAAGCAAGATAAAAGGCGTTTGGTTTATATAATAAATCAACTAATAAATACATCGTAAGATTTAATAATAAAATCGAGTATAACGGTGGTTTTAATTGGTTAAATAAATGTAATATTTATTATTTGGTTTAGTTTAAATATATATATATATATATATATATATATATATATATATATATGTTTAAAACGCGCGAGTAATTGCAAAACGGATTGATTGAAAAAGGATTTAAGTTATATAGCTTTAAGATTGTTTAATTTATAATTATACAATAAACCAATACATAAACGAAAGTTATACTTTTACAAACAACGCAACTTGTTTAGTTATAAAAGTAGTAAACGAAACACTAATTCATAAATATTATTTTTATTGATTCTTGACCTGGAAGTATGAAATCATAAACATTGTAAAATTTAAATGCTTTTGTGGGAAAATCATCGTTTAGGTATTACGAAACTTTTTTAAAAACGTTCGTTTACTTTTATGCAAGGGACATTTTATTTAATTTAATTGGGTGATTTTTGGGAAAAAAAGTGTTCGAATTGTTTTGCTTCAATTATTTTCTCACATTTCTTATATAATACTTGCAAAGTATTATATACCACCATTATTTATTTAATTGGTTTCTTTTGTTATATAATTCACGGTAGGAATTATATACTTGTTCATTTTTCATATGTAATATATACGGAATATATTATACACGTTGCGTTTTGCGTTTACTTTTCGATTCTATTTATTTAACCAGCCACCAACTATTAACAACTTGGGAAATCTAAATCTTTATCAACGTGTCGCGTTGATGTAACCATTCATTAGGAAATCCAAATACATTATCTTAGGCTAGTGGGACTTAGCCGTTAAGATTAGTTGCAACCTCTTGATCGAGCCGCTTTGTCTTCCGTTTGTGTTGTGCATATTAGATGCCCATCTGTCAATTGTTCTACATCATCAAGGTGAGTTCATAGCCCCATGTTTTACTTGGTTTTACATATATTTTTGGGGTGAGAACCTGCTTGTTTACAAATGCATTTTTACATGGTTGATTACAAATTGGTTTGCATACTCATTTATATATATCCCACGGTGAGATACGATACTTGGTTATATTTATGGACTCGTTTTGAGGTGAGAAACATATGCATGGGCTTTTACAATTGAACGCAAGTGGATATTTTTACTTTATGATTACGTGTTTGCCTAAGTAGTGATAACCCAAATTGAGCCCATTATCATGAACTGTTAATTCCTGGTTTGGAAGCGCGAGTGTTATAAAATAGATCTATTCGGGATTGACAATCCCCGTTCGGGTAACTAGCTAACACCGGGAACGAACGTTATAACAGGTCGGTTTTGGGATGTTGCGGGTTACAACATCGGTATGGACAAAACTGTGAAATTTATATAGCAGAGAGGTTCTGGGCAGAACTGCGAAATTTATATAGCAGTAATATAAGTCTAGCTTTAGTGTCATGAACTTAGAGCAACAGTAATCGGATTTTGTGATGTCTGCATGTGTTGCAATTATCAACGGGGAAAATGGTCATTCGCGGTCCTATATTAGACATATTATTTTCAGAAATGCCCGGGTGTTCTTAGAGGGAACACATTACAAATCTTGGATTTGAACATATATTCATATATTTTGTGACTATTTGGGGATTTAAATGGTCATGTATGCTTTACAATTCTTGATTTTCTAGAAATCATACATACGTTTTGGAAGAACATTTAAGGGATTTTTTAAAACGGGTCCATACATACTTACGAAACTTGGTTCAACATTTATACTTATACAAATCTTTTTATGAACTCAACAACTTTATGTTGACCTTTTTAAGCATGTTTTCTCAGGTAATTTAGAAGCTTGGATTATTTGATGTGCATGGAGTCTAAATTTGACAAGCTCTCATTCATGGATTACTTTACATACAATGATAATCCTGTTGGCGTTGTCATTCAAGCTTTTATTTGTGATTGCAGTTATGGGATAATTTCAAGGAAAATCAACGAGATTATTTTCAAACGACACATTTAGAGGTCATTCTCTTGTATCTAGCGCTGTGTACGGACATACTTCTGCTGCGACACATTTTTGGGGGTGTTACAAAGGGAATGGTTTTTCTTCTTTAGAGAATAGCTAGCTTGAATTGGTTGGTTATGTTATGAAATTTGGCTACTTTTTAGAATTAGGGTTTTATATAGATTAGTTTATTAGTAGGATTTTTTGATGTTTAAGTTCAAGAGGGTGTTTGTTTTAACTTATTTAATGTGCTTAATATGAGCTTATTGAAAATTTGTTAAGCTCATAAGCCACTATAAATGAGCTTATAAGTTTATCAAATATGTTTTGACTGATTTATGTTTTCTTTACGTAGAGGGATACAACCGGCCTATCTTTTGTATGTGTATCCTCATATTATACAAATTTCTTCATGGATGGGTGGTAATCTTGATCGCATACGTCTCCCTTATACACTTTATATGAATTTAACTTATGTAAATTTGTGCCCATGTTACAAATTGGGTGAAAATCATCCAATGGTTCATTCATTTTTTGATCATTTAAAGTAATTTATAAATTATGTATATGCAGTTTCCAGAGGTTGTTCAGATGATGTATGGTGACTTTGTTTTTTCTTCATTTATAGGTTATGTTAAATGATATCATTCAAAATAAACTTTATTTTTTAATGGCTTGCAAGAGCTTTAGCTACAATGCCATGTGTCTATCGAGTAGATTTACTCACTAGACAACTACTCAACAAGTCTTTTTATTTACCATTATTATTTTGATAGGACGTAATTGGTGCTGCGGAGACGGGGTCTGGTAAAATACGGTGTTTAGATTACCAATATTATAACGTCTACTTGAAGAGCTTGAAAAATCAAAAGGCGGGTTGAAGAAAAAGGATAAATAGATGCAAAAATTATTTCAAAAGGTTTTTTAAGAGATCTTAATACTACTCTAACTAGGCTACTTTCACTTTAGGTACACATAAGTTTGTACGTTGTTTCACATTTATTTACTGCTTATTTTAACTTTCATCCTAATTCGTGTAGTTTTACAAATCGTGTAGTTTTGAATACATGGCTGCAACTAAAGTCTGGTGACTATATGATATTGTTAATGTGTTGTCTTCAATGAAAAGATAATACTCCTTCCTCTGTTACTTAATCATGACTATATCGTTGTTTATTACTTATCTAAAATTTATTTTACATGATGAGCAGACCCACCATCCAGAAACCCGAAAGCTTGCCTTTAGGTGCGTGGGTATAAAAAGACAAGCCCTTAGTCAAACAGAAACATCGAGTGTCATAGTTTTTAACATGACAGTTTGATAATCTAAAATGGACTATATGTAAATGTCCTTATTGATAGTTTTTTATTGATAGTTTTTAATGCTTTTAGTTTTAAGTAGCGTTTTTCTTAAGGAGTCAACACATCAGCCTCGATTACAATTCAAGAGCCATGTAGTGTATGGTCTGGTAAATAATCTTTTTCTCAGTATACAGGAGCCATATTTTGTTGGTGGTGGTAAATGGTCGACATTGGGTATAAATTTAATGGATCTCGGAATGGAAAATTAGTAAAATTTAGTTAAAACCCTTTTAACTTTCTTATCAACATCGAAGTTATGTCATCTAATCATTTGTTCTATATTTTCGCAAGTGCAGGATACTCGCCCTTGCCACCTTCTTAGGAAGATATTCATACAGGTTGAAAGACCAAAAAGATGAAGTGTTTGGAAGAATCTTCTCAAATTTATAAGGTCATAGCTTAAAAAGTAGAAGAGTATTTGAATACATCATCCTGATGAAGATAAAGCTTTTAATCAAGAAACTTAAAGATTCAGAAGGTAAACATCAAGTTTAGGGGAGGATTGTTGGGATTAAAAGGCTTCTTAGTGCTGTTGAAGTTAATGCTGCTAGTTATGATTATTACTGCTGCTGCTGGTTATGTTTCTACTGCTAGTGAAGACTGCTGAAATGCACTAAGTCATTACTGCTGCTAGAGTTATAAGTTAGTACTGTTAGTTATGTTAGTACTGCTTATGTGATAAGAATGAGATATATTAGGAAAAGATATGTATGAGTAGAAAAAGCGTTGTAAGCCTATTAGGGTTCCTTGGTGTATAAAAGGAGACTCTAAGGCTTGTATTTTATATATCTCTCATTCATATACATTCATAGAATTCATAGTTTATAGCTTCAAGGTTTTGTATAACCCTAACACTGTCAAGAGTGTTCGTTTTTATATTGAGGCTGAAAGTTTGGTTATCTCTGTGTGTATTCAATATTTACTGTTTTATTGATTATTCTTCTTAGTATCATAGACTAGATTCCGCATAGTCTTTGATATATTCAATCAAAGTTTCTACCATAGTTGTCTTGGATCTATTCAATACAACTAAGCCTTTTACAAGCTAAGCAAGATCTATTTAAGTGGGATCAACAACCTACAAACGTGGAACTAGTCAAACGTGGAGCTGGTCAAATAGAGTTGGTTTAACAAGAAGTTGTCAAGGAAGACCTGGTCAATAGGCATTATCTCCATAACTGCCACCCATGATCTCTGCCATGACCTTTACAACTGCCTCCTACATCTCAATCAGATTATCTATATACAGGGAAGCCATCACAGAGGTATGTAAGCTAACTTTAACCATGAGATATCCTCTCCCCTATCTCATTACTTCAATAGCATAATCACCATGACTGATTCTCACACCGAAGGCGGCTCCTGGGGTCTTCCCTCAGGATCCGTATAATGTAGTGTCTTCTATTTCTTATATGCAGGTTATCTTGTACTCGACATCACCACCATCACCATCACCACCATATGATTTCTCTGATCATCATCAAAGCCTGGTATGTGCCTTTTTTTGCACAATCATACATATTAGTTCTACCTCGAATCTAACTAATACATGTGTGCTTACCTGTGTTTGGAATACCTATATCTGATAGTTTCAAACCATAAAAACTTTGTACGGTCCCATCACGTCTAATAATTGTATTTGAATGGATCATGACAGATGTATGAAGTATGTTAGAGAGGGACGACCTATCAGCATGGTTGTTTCCTGGAGGCATAACAGATTAGAACACATGAATACTGGTACAGAAGTGGTTTAAAGCTATGAAAAGGTAATGAAAGCGTTCCCACCTGAATTCATACTTGCCTAGAGACTAACTGAAAATAATATCACTACCTATAAATAATGCACTTCCTGCACACCTGTTTTAAATATTATATACTATAAGATTGTTGAGGTTAGAATGTAAAGAACTAAAGAGGGAAGGGCTTTAATAGCAAGACTTATGAAATTCACCATTAATAAATAAGGAGTTTTACAAAACTATCTCAGCTGGAATGAATGCATATTACACAACTTGAAAGTGAAGCTGTATGGTTTAAGGCAATTGTTTATAAAGGTCCCTAGCTTCCATAACCTCCTTCTAATGCTGCAGTACAACATGAAAATAAAATACTGCTAAATGCCGAAATAATATATTACATGTATTTTCCCCTACTAATTTTCTTAGTTGATATATAAAAAATTACCAAGTATAAAAAAACATTGCCAAACCATTTACTAATCATAGACTCTATTTTAGGGGCATGATTTAATCCAAAAGCATATTGTTACTTAAATGATAATAAGCTGACCCAAACACGCCATATTAATAATTTCTGCAGTAGCCTACTACCTCACTTCAGGAATACTATATATGGAATTAATGTGTTAACTGATGGTCTTTTCAGGGACAATCCCAGCACATGTAGTTTTTGAGAAGCTGATCCTGGAGCATAGTCGCAACCTAAAACAACGATACGATATGAATCCATCTGTGTTCTTGAGACTATCATAAGTTTACTTGTGTTTTTAGTTTTGTTAATCTTGCAAGAAATTATGATAACTTTAGGTTCCACATCAAAACCTTTATTTTTAGTTTTAGCTAATGCATTTTTTGCCGTGCATATTTGGCATCCTGAAATGTAAGTTGGTTGCATTTTTGACATACTCGAATGTTACTTGCTTATTGTACAGTCTTTAAAAATAATTTACTATTAGCGAATGTATGGGCATATTAGATAGTATGAAAGTACCATAATGTTTTGCCAAACAGTTTATGAATACGCAACCCCCTTGATTGTAATTGAATACTTCGCGGACCATTAGGTAGATTTCCTAACATGAGTAAAGGTCTGTTCATGTGTACTGAATTTGTGGACCGCTTAGAATCAACATAGGATATTCAAAACTCAACGTGAATTCATTCAATGGTGCTTGCGTTTTAAATGATTGAAAACAATAGAAAGAAACTCAATGTTGCAAACCCCAATCATGACCATGCATGTCACTACAAATGGACTAACATTCTGTCCGTAATTATTTTTTTCTTTCCCCTAACTACATAAGACTCTACTTGCTTGCTGCTCTTGTCCGCTCTAATTATTGCTGATCCCAGGTGGCCACATTCGAGCTGCTCATTCCAAATCATCCAAAACAACCCTGGAATAATAAGAGGTGCAAAATAGTATATCAGTGCCCCAATCATACCTTGCGCGTTGCTAAGCATGTGTAGAGTTAGCAGACCTTTTTCTTTTTCTCGTGTCAGAAGAACATGCTACATCTCATCCTTTTGATTGGCTGTCTGCAACAAAGGAGGCTTCTGTGTCAGGATCTTCAAGCTCCTCTCTACCATAACAAATCCATACACGTCAAATTAGTAATTGGAATATAAGTGGTCATATATATTTGACGGGGTTTCAAGTTTAACCCAGAGAGAAGCAAATAAGTGGTTGCCGACCTCATCCGAATTCCTTCAATGGTGCTTGCATTTTAAATTGTTGAAAACAATAGAAAGAAAACTAATGTTGCAAGCCAAAACCATGACCATGCATGTCACAACAAATGGATTAACATTCTGGACCTAATTTTTTTCCCTAACTTCCTAAGAATCGACTTGCTTGATGCTCCTGCCCACTCCAATTATTGTTGATCCCAGGTGGCCACATTGGGGCTGTTCATTCCAAGTCATCCAAAACAACCCTCGAATAATAAGAGGTGCAAAATAGTATATTAGTGCTCAATAATTCCTAAGCCATTGGCAAAGCATGTGTAGTTTTAGCAGACCTTTTTCTTTTCCTCTTGTCAGAAGAACATGCCACATCTCCTCCTTTTGGTTGGTTGTCTGTAACAAAGGATGCTTCTGCATCAGAATCTTCAAGCTCCTCTCTAACATAACAAATCCATACCTGACAAATTAGTAATTACAATATAAGTGGTCATATATAATTGATGGGGTTTCAAATATAATTTAGGGAGAAGCAAATAAGTAGTTGGAGACCTCCTCTGTTTCTTTTCTTCACCGGCTTTGAAGGAGTAGCAACCGTTGGAGGTTTGCTCAATCTTTTCAACTCAGACGCCTTAGAGGCATCGTTTCCAACAACGGTGGTAGAAGTGGCATCTTCTTCCACATCCTCACCTATAACAACCTTCTAGCAAGTGAAGCTTTCATAGTTCCCATGCTCATAATATGTGTGGGATTTGAGCTCTAAAGTGTGGCTTGTGCCTACAATGTTCGCTAAGGCGGTAGGCAAACCCAAGGAGGCTTCTTCATCCTACAGGCGCAAGTCAGTAAACATATTTGTGAAATGGAAAGGTGCAGAAATATACACTTGTTCTTTATAATCCAGTATTGAGCTGGCAGAGCATTTCAACAAAACTCTTGCTGTTTCATCAAACATAACAACCACTACCTCTGCAGTCTCATCGGATATCTCTAGTTCAAGCCTGTACCTATAAGTGGGAAGTTGGGGACGCATAGTAAGCGGTTCATTAGGTCTTATTTTAAGTTTGATGGTATATAAAAGAACACCACGCTACCTTATAACAGGGTAATCAACTGAGCTGTTACATGAGTCACACCAAAATTGCCCATCCTTGCAGTCGAGGTTACCCTTCTTACATTTATCTCCCCTACATGAGGGGTAGTTCCAAACCTTCTTTGTCCTCAACTTGTCAATCTTTACCTCACAGAGGAAGGTTGTAGACTGGGAAAAAAATTAATGGTCTGATTGGGGGACATATATAGCAAAACAAACATAAGCAGATATTGAAATTCAGGTGGCTTACATCATATTTTTGATTTCGTGCCCACATAAGTAGGTTTTCAAGAGTTCCAGCCTTAGGTATTGTGTTTTCCGCCAAGAGGATTTCTTTAGTCAACTCTACTCCACTATAATACATAAAAATGGTTAGCGTTTGAAGACTGTTATAGTTTAATAGTAGCTGAATTACTAGTACTCACCTATCATCAGTATTCAATCGCATTAACAAAGGGATCTTCTCATCATCAACAATAAGGGTTAAGGAGGTGCTAGATAGATAAAGTCGATTTGCCAGGGGAGAATCAGGCATTAAGAAACCAACGATTACCATAATCTTTGTTCAAATTTTAAGACCTATTGGGACTTACTATTGTAAAGCTTGATTGACATGGCGGTTATAACAACTGGGTACAGTCCTACATGGCGGGTCCTCTTTTCAATCAACATATCACCAAGACCACCCTACAACGTCACCCTTATTTGCTGACCCCTGTTCAGAATTGGGAATAAGCTCACATAATGTCAGTTGTCTATAAAGGCGCAAGTATAGCAGGTAAACCAAATATATACAACCTGCAGTTGGCCATATAGAAGTCTAATGTCTTTGAACCTGTCCTTGTTTGAGTAATCCTACCAACGTTGGTCACGTAGCCAACAACATCTGCAAGTAATTTATTCATAGGAAATGCTAACACTCATGTGGATTACGATGCATAATATTTTATATGAAAGGCTACTAAACCTTACCAATTAGGTATTTGTTGTTTGTAGGTTCTAGCTCATCAATCTCCGCTAACTGAAAAGGATAACGGGTGAAGCCATTAGATTTCATAAAATCTTTCTGGATTATGGTTTCGCCATCAAATTCAAGCATAAAGTCATCAAATCTGATCACACAAAACTCATCCTTATTGGTCACAACGGTAAAGTTCTTCACCAAGTAAACAGAACCTTCTTTCAACCGTAGGAAATGATGAGTTATGCTTCCCTTTGCGATACAATGCATCACATTACCCTGCAATATTTTTTCTTAACAATTGAACAACAAACTTTATGGCCAATCCGAATATTCAAAGCATACCTGTGTGTCTGATACAATAAAGTCGATGCTGATATATCGGCCAGTGGCAGCATGGACATGCCACATCTTGCAGATCATCACCATGATGGTTCCAGTGACACCCAGCTCCAGTTGGTTCAATAAAAGGGCCTTTGGGTTCTGTGCAACATACATTGAACTCGACATATTGCAGATTTGAGATGAGATTAAGGTGATTAATTACGGGTAAATAAAGCATGACATATGTCATTTATACAGCTCATGATTATACTATGTAACTCCTTGATATTTGGAATTCTTTAGCGTATTGAATGATAGTTAAAGCCGCACTGCATCTTTAGTATTCTGTAACCTGTGCATTCATTGAGCTATAAAGCATGGGTCGAGTTTAGCAATAGAGAAACTGTGTTTTGCAATAACCATGGGTCGAGTTTAGGAATAGAAAAACTGTGTTTTGCATCATTAATACAACCTATTAAATGTAGGGAAAACTCAATCTTATAGTATATAAGATTTCATAATTTATAAGGACCTTGCTTAAAACGAGAAAGACGGGTTTACGTTTACACTTAACGGAACA
>BQNB010040183.1:5022-26786 GCA_026074375.1 Tanacetum coccineum
CAATGTATTTTTGGTACGTTTTTTGTCATTTAAGTCCGTTTTTAATGGAAAATAGTATGTGTAATTAAGCACATACCAGTGTTGATACTTCAATTGCAAATTTAGGTATTCCACCTCAAGTTTGTTAAAACCTCTTATCATTTCATCATTAACATCCTTTTGATTCTCATTTTGTAATTTAGAGATCTCAGCTTCAAGATCTAGACAACGTGATTGTTCAACAGCAAACAGCAATTGATTCGAAAAATAATTAGCAATTAGATTCTCATATGCAATGAGAAGGTTTTTCCTTTCAATTTCAGCACATTGCTTGTCCACAGTATTCTGGTCCACCTCTGCTGACATTTGATCAAAAATTTCTTCCATTTCTTTAACTTCTTTAAAGAGAGCCTTTTAAACTCCTTCAAAGTGTTGTTTAAGAGTTTTGAAAAATGGTATGACTTCAGTGAGGTAACATCTTTTTGTTTGTTCAAAACCTCTTTTTACATGTTTTGTCAAATTCCGTAAAAAGTTGTGTGAGTGTATAAAGATTAATTTTCACTTGACTTTTTGTAGGAAGAACCCTGGGGACAAGCTTGACAGGTGTATTGGGTGGATACACAGTCAATGCTAAAAGTGGTCTTAGACCTGAGGTTTCAGCCTTTTTGATTTCATTTATCTCTTTGGACCAAAAAATCTGTTCAGGGGTCAAATCTCTTTGTGGTGCAAAGTTCTCTTTCAAGTAATTTGGGGGTGCAATCTTAACTTTATTTTCCACACATAGAGGGCTTTGCATTTTCAACAGCATTCTTTTCCTAGTTATCTCAGCTATCTCACGAGTATCCTCTGAGTCATGTACAACAGTGGGTGTATGATTGGTCGTGACAAGTACATGACCATTATAGAGAGCAGACTGAGCTTGCTTTGCACGAGTGAGATATAAGGGATTTTTATAGCCTATTGCTACCTTGTTCTTTTCATCATAAAACGATTTTGGTTTACATAACATGTGAACCGTTTGAACAGACTGATCTTGTTTGTATAATCTATCTTCAACCTTTTCTTTTAGCCTTTTTATGTCTAAAAACTCTTCAAGGAATTTGTCTTCTTTTTGTTTAAAATCCTTTTTCAAAATGGTTACTTCTTCTGTCTTTGACTTATAATGGCCAACGGTAGAACTAAGTAGTATTTGTACTGAATGAAGTTCTGATTTTAAAGAAGTTTCCTTTCTATTTCGGTCTGAGATAATTATTCTCATTTGTTCATCAATTTTTCGTTCTCTATCAGTTAATTCAAACTTTGCCCGTTTTTCATATTCCCCGACCAGTTCCTTATATCTCGCAAGTTCAGAGGTCACTGAATCCTTAACTACCATGTTTGGCTTATTTGCTAATCTACTTTGTACGCCCTGTTCATGCATTTCATCAAGAATTGACATCAATGCATCATTTCGTACAGAAGATACATTACTTTGTACAACATGTTCTTCGTTGTCTTCCACATACTGATCATACGGAATAATATTACTATAGTTATAGTCAGCATCAGAGTGTCACAACCGTTTTGTGGTTGTTCATCGTTTTGCTTCGGTTGTACTTCATGATACTCATTAAATGATTTAAAAGGTATCATGATCTTGTAACCTCATACAGGAGGTATTTGAGTCTATGATGGATGACTTCATCATAGACTTCGATCTTTCCGATGTGAGATTTGTCATGAACATGGTCTGTGTGGTGGGACCCTCGTCAACATCAGATTCGAATGCATCACATTCATCAGCTTCAAAGATATGGTCCATATTGAGTGCCAGATCATTCTCCGGTGAATTATCCACATCCTCATCAAAGTTGATAATCTGTTCTCCTGCAAGAAATCACGTTGTTCTTCATACAGTACGTGCACCATTTCCTGGCTTAGCATTAGCAGCATATTGTTCCTTCGAAGTAGTCTGAATCTTAATGTGCTTTGGCCTTGGGTCATCTCGTGCTATGTGCCTTAGGTCGTTACAGTTGTAGCACTTAATAGGTTTGGCGGTCCAGTGATTAATATGCCTCCTCTGTTTGACCTCCTACATTCCCAGCTAAACTTACCTCTGCATTGTTTCTCTATATGGTTTTCCTTGATTGTTCGCATGTGTCTTCAGGACATCTTGAAACAACAACTCTGCCGTCTTGAACCGTAGCTTTGTTCTTGCATTAGATGACGCTCTAAGTTGATTGTTTGTTTGAGGAAGATGTGATTTGTACGAATTGATGTGAGGCGGCAAGTGAGATGGATAACCTTTCAATCAATTTTTTTAGTTGGGGGGGGGAAGGGGGAATACTTCCTGAGGTCCACGTTGGAAAGTTTTCAGCAGAAGATGGTTCATTTGAGGGTTGTGGAGACTTGGATGATTGTGTTGGATACTGCTAAACTGAGGCATTCGACACTAGTGCCAACGGATCATTAGTTGGTTGAAGGAACCTTTCCATCATTATTCTGTTCTCATTAGCATGTACCTCATGTTGCTTCAAATAGGCAAAAAGTGCTCAAATTAGACTCCTTTAAACCCTCAATTAAGGTTTGACTTCAGTTATGAATCTACTCACTCAGGTAACATGTTGTTCAATAAACTTTTGACGGTTAAGCTGCATTCCTGGGCCATGGTCATCTTGATGTTCCTCATGTCATTAATGAAGCTTCGTAACCCTTAACATAGTATCCTTAACTGGTTTCTCCTTTGTTTTGACAGAAGTGTTCAAATTCATCGGTATAATTGAGATTCCGGTCATCTTTGTTAACTAGAACTTCCAGGAATCTCTTTAGTTTTCAAATGTCTTTGGCGTCTGTTTATAGTGGTTGATGAGTGGTGTAGATGTCCTTTGTATACCTTGAAGTAGGATAATGGTTGCATGAATGTAGCTTTATACCTTTCCTTTTTTCAGCTGAAAGGTCGGTAAGGACCTCTAGCACCGTTAATGGACCTTGTTGAAACTGCACCTCAGTTCCTCAGCAATAACATTCTGAGTACCGTTCCTATATGAAATGGTCCTTCATTTAATAGACTTCAAATGTGCTCTCCATTATCCTTTCATAGAAGTACAGGACGTTTTTATACATTGTTTGCCAAGGAATCAAAGGTTGTTATATCAGCATTGGGGACGTGTATTCAGAACTGGCACACTGAATGTCTTCTGACATACTAGACATCTTGTTTTATTATGATATGATATGTTTTGATCGATCAATGATTAGTGAGTGTACGTTAAAAGTGGTGAGGTTAACGTATTTGTTTCTGGTTTTCGTGATATTAAGTCCCAAGTTTGAAATCTTTCAAATTTCTAAGACAGAAGCTCAACTCGCCGCCAGAGGCTACCAAACCGCTGCAAAGAAATGAGGCAACTCGTTGATTTAATTTTAAGGCAACTCGCCGAACACAACTCGATCGCAAGCAACCAGCGCGAAGGAAAAGGAATACAAACCGCGTCTATATTTTAAATAAACCGCGTTTGAGTTTTCAAACCGCCAGCGTTTCCTTTACATTATTTGCTATTAAACAATATTTCAAAACCGCTGATACGCAACCGTCTGTAAGCAACTCGTGCTTAAAAAAAAACAAACACGTTTTGAGCAACTCGCCACCGGTTCAAATCCGCTTGGTAAGCAACTCGTGCTTAGTATAAAGCAACCGCCTCTTGATGCAAATCGCCACCTGAGCAAACCCGTCGTGTGTAGAGGGTTGGTAACCCTACTTAAATAAAATACTTATATTTAAGCAAACCGCCCGTGAAGAAATTCTGGAACCTCCAGAAGAACAACGACTTTTTTCACACCAAAATTCAGTTATAAAATACCCTTTTGAACGATTTTGCCTTAATTTTCTTTAGCACAACACGGTACTATAAGGCAATTAGCAACTAGGAAACACCCAAACTTTATCCTACAAACATCAAAAATTCGGAGATTCTTCAAAAACAAGATAGGAGCCTCATGGTACACTTTTTGAATTTAAAACAAGCAAGAAATCGCACATACACACGATCTAAAAAAGTTTCATCCATAGTCTTGATACCAGTTGTTGTTATATCATATATATAACACGGGGTCGATTCTTGGATTTGGCTAGTTTCTAGAGAGAGAAACACATGAGAGAGTTTTCTAGAGAGAGAAAATATGTTTCTAAATGAAAAGGAATTAAATGACTAGCTTGCCTCTTCCAAAGTTGGAAGAGGCTTATATAGTACTTACAATATACCGGGTATTAGTACCCGACTTAAAACCAAAAATCATACTATTAACTATTAAACTACGAGCTATAATAAACAGTAAAATACACGGGGTGGCCGAGTCTTTTTCTAATATCTAACACTTATTTCCTAATTTCATCACATATAAGCCTTTCTTCCTAATACCTCTACCTATAACCTTACCATCCTTAGGGATTTCACTATCATGTTCAGAAAAAGTTACTCTACACTTATTATCACATATTTTGCCTACACTTAGCAAGTTAAATCTTAAGTTATCTACATGTTCTACGTTATCTATTTTGAGAGAGTCATTCGAAATCGTACCTTTTCCAATGATGTTACCGCGAAGATTACTACCAAAAATGACATTACTTTCGTTGTATGCCTTGTAGCTTGAGAAGAGCTTTTGGTTATTTGTCATGTGTTTAGAGCATCCACTATCCTTTATCCACTCATCGGGTTCCAAGTCGACTCTAAGGCATATCTAATTTATTAATAAATAAAGAAAAAAATTTTGGTCCCAATATCTCATGGGTCTAAAGTTGGTTAGGGCTAAACATCCCTTGCATTGATTGCAATTGGTTGGGATGTGGAATGGATGACACATTTCCCATGGCATGTAACTTTGAGGTTGGAAGTTGTTCCAAGTTACAGGAAAACCATGAGGTTGGTTTTGTCGGCCACGTTCCTTTTGGTTGCGGTTCTTAGGAACATGGATACTTAGTGTTTGACTCTTCTAGGTGGTGGAGTTTTTGATCTAAGTATGGTTTTGAAAATAATCCAACTTTGGGTTTTAACGATGGCTTTAAATCGTTTAACTTCAATATTTTCCCACTTTAAGGCAATCTGGAAACTTTTAACTTTGTATACTGTTGGGATTAAAAGTCTTCTTGATGTTGTTTGAATTACTGTTGCTCATGTTAATGTTAATGCTACTCAGCTGAATTTAGTGCTGCTCATGAACTTCAAAGAAAATATAATAAGTAGTTACTACTGCTGGTACAAAAGTTAATGTGTTAGTGAAAGTTACTACTGCTAGTACAAAGACTGCTTGAAGTTAATGCTGCTGAAGAGTTACTACTGCTCAAGAAAATATTCTAAGTAGTTAGTACTACTAGTATTAAGTTAGTACTGCTAGTGTAAGTTAGTAATGTTTACTGATATGATTTGTTATTTATAGAAAGATTTTTTATACTTAGAAAAGTATTGTAATCCACGTAAAAGAATCTTGGTTGTATAAAAGGATGGTCTAGGGGCATGAGTTGATTACCAATACCAATAACGTACCAAACCAAATCGATCTTAGTCATCTTAATTCTTAGCTTCAATGTCTTTCTAACCCTAATACTGTTGAGAGTATTCGTAGTATCTAATCATTAATAATATTTGGAGAATATTTGTAGATTGTATGTTATTGAATTACTATATTCATTGATAATTTCTTCTTAATATTTAAGATAGATTTGCATATCTTTAATACATTCAAAAAAACAAAGCTTTTACTATCGTATGTTAGATTTATCTATTATACTAAACTTAAACAAGCATAAGTAATTCGAATCTATTAAAGTGGGATCAAACAAGTGGTATCAGGGAGTTGTGAAACAGCTTTGAATAAGAAGAAACTGTTTTTATACACAAGATCTTTTTTTAAAGATATGGATCAAGATTCTGCACACATGGTGCTACATACAAAGTTCCTATTGATTTAAACCTGGTGATAGTTTGAGCTATGGAGGATGAGGATTGGAATAATATATCTAGATGATAGATTATTGCACGGTGGGAAGTCATATGAGAATGGTTGCAACCTTGCCAAAAACAAAACAACTGTAGAGTGTTGTGTAGTGATGCTATTACAAACTGCTGAAGAAAAGGGCTCAAAGAAGTATTGAGGTGAAGCTAGAAGTACTCTAATGATCGGGCATTCCCAATTTAAACATCAGTTTAAAGTTTAACTCTTATATAAAGGAGTAAGAACAGTTGTTGGAAGGATATTGAAAAGAGATTTGGTGGGAATGCATCTACTAAAAAGATCTCAAAAGGATCTCTTAATGCTAGGCAATATGAAAATTCACTGCTCCAAGGCACAGAAGGTGCTGATCAAACTTTTGATAGGGCTTAAAAAAGCTTGTGAGTCAGTTGGAGTTTTGGATGAAAAGCTTTCATCAAGAAAAATGTAATCAAAAGTTGTTAAGAAGTTTGTCACCTGAGTAGAACACACATGCTGTTGTGTGGAGGAATAAAGCTGCTTTGGATACAATGAGAATGGATAATCTCTACAATAACCTCAAGGTGTATGAACCAGAAGTTAAAGGGATGTCTATATCATTTTCAAAGCACATAGAACATGGCTTTTGTGTCCATTTCAAATAACAAACACTTAACAAAAAACACAAAACAATAACAATAAAACAAATACTAATGAAGTAGTAATATTGTCATGGGAGTTTTTACTGCTAGCACTCAAGGTGATTGCTTGCTAACTTTCCAAATATGAACTAACTTAATTGATGTTGTTATTTGGTGCATTCCTTTGCTAGTCAAACTATATAGTCCTCAATTGTAATGTGGATTGCAACCAAATCCATTCCAGATGATATGAAAAAAAGATGGATTTGAGATGGAATCGATATGACCATGTTGGATATGGAGGGAGCAAGAAGTTTTGAGAATAATGAAGAACATTACTGTTTATGGAAATAGAGGACTATTGGTTTTGTAAGTCCAAGTGGGTGCTACAACTGGCTACAAGAGTTGGACATTTGCTAGGGAGTGGCAGAGCTCCAAGAAATCAAGACAAACAAAGAATAAAGAAAGGTCAAGAAGGAGTGTGGCCTATGGGAAATATCTACTTTACTTTCTTTGTGTCATGTTGTTGGTCTTGGTGGCTTTGACTAGAATGTGATCAGGCAGAGGCAGGGCTATTTATGCCACTCATGGCTTTGCATCTTCAAATTCTGACTCAGGAGGTATTCCAGTGATTTCTATTTGTTCAAAAATCTTGTTAAAAAACAATGAATCTCTTAATTTCAAGAATGATCAACTATTAAGATTTAAGAATCTGAGTTAATGGTTTTAGGTTATAGAACAGGTTGAACGTCTGTGGAAGAAAAACTGAAGTTTATAAAGCAAAAGTAGTTCTATTTACATACAAGATATTAAGGGCTATAATTTGAAAGTATTTAGGAGAAATAACTATTAGTGAGCTTAGGAAGAAGCTTGAAAAACTTCAAAAAGAAAAAGATAGCATTCAATTTAATGTAGATAAATTTGAAAATGCATCTGAAAGTTTAAACAAGCTCATAGAGTGTCACATTGTTGATAATTGCAAGAAAGGTTTAGGCTATAAAAAATATAATGCAGTTCCACCTCCCTACATAGTCCAACACCTGATTTGTCTTTTACTGGTTTAGATGAGTTTGTTAATAAGCCTGTAGTTGAAAATAGAAAGTCTGATGAAGAAGTGTCTGAGATAGTTAGGAAGAATAATGATGCCCCGATCATTGAAGAATGGGTGTCAGATAGTGAGGAAGAAAATGTGTCTCAGCCTAAAATTGAGAAAAAATAGTTAAGCCTAGTATTGCTAAGATAGAGTTTGTCAAACCTAAGCAACAAGAGAAAACTGCTAGGAAAACTGTTAAACAAGCTGAGAAACATAGGCAAAACACTCACAGTCCAAGAGGCAATCAAAGAAATTGGAACAATATGATGTCTCAAAGACTAGGAAGCAATTTTGAGATGTTTAATAAGGCCTGTTATGTGTGTGGAAGCTTTGATCATTTGCAAGTTGATTGCAATTACCATCAAAAACAGTTTCAAAATCAAAGAATGGTAAAACCTATTTGGAACAATGCTCAAAGGGTGAATCATCAAGATTTTGCTAAAAAGACTCACCCCTATGCTAAAAAGAACATGGTTCCATGAGCAGTACTAATGAAGTCTGGCTTAGTATCAATTAATACTGCTAGACAAAATATTTCAAAAACAGCAGTATCAGTTAATACTGCTAGACAAGTTAATACTGCTCACTCAAAAACAACAGTGAATGCTGCTAGACCAATGTCATATCTTTCTAAAATAGCACATTCAACTGTTAAGAGGCCCATTAATAATAACACAACATTTAAAAACAGTAATATTAATCAAAGGGTTAATACTGTTAGGGGTAAAAATGTTAATACTGCTAGGCCAAAAGCAGTAGTTAATGTTGTTTAGCAGTACTAACTGTGTACTAGCAGTAGTAACTTTACACTAGCAGTACTAACTGTGATATGAGCAGCAGTAATACTAGCAGCATTAAGAAGGCTTTTAATCCCAATAATCCTCCCCTAAAAACATGATATTTATCTCCAAAATCATCAAGTTTCTCCATTAAAAGCTTCATAATCACCAGGAGGATGCTTCCAAACAGGGGAGGATTAATGCTATTGATGCAGATGATGATATTACCTTGGTTAGTGTCCAAGATGATGCTGACAAAGAAATGTTTGATGTGGATGCTTTAAATGGTGAAGAGGTGTTTGTTGCTGATAAAGAAGTAAATAATGAAGTTAGTGTTGTTGAGGAAGTAGCTCAAGTTAATGTGTGTGGAAGCTTTGATCATTTGCAAGTTGATTGCAATTACCTTCAAAAACAGTTTCAAATCAAAGATTGTAAAAACCAGTTTGGAACAATGGGCTCAAAGGGTGAATCATCAAACTTTGCTAAAAATAACACACCCCTGCGCTAAAAACGAACATGGTTCTAAGAGTAGTACTAATGAAGTCTGGCTTAGTATCAATTAATGTTGCTCACTCAAAAACAACAGTGAATGTTGCTAGACCAATGTCACATCTTTCTAAAACAGCACATTTAACTGTTAAGAGGCCCATTCATAAGAACACAATATTTATAAACAGTAATATTAATCAAAGGGTTAATACTATTAAGGGAAATAATGTTAAATAGTGTTAAGCGCCTCATCTTGTTGGTGTTTATAAACCACAGACTAAAGTTTTTTTAGACCGATGTTTCTAAACACAACAGTGCATCAATTACCCTAAAAAAGTTTGATTATATTGATGAATCCAGGAAGCAACCAGTCAGTGAGGCCATTGGTGTCCCCAAAAGAAACTGAATTTTCTTACCCATGAATAGCACGGGCAAATCCACAAATTGTATTTACAGGATCAAGGAGTGATGATAGTAGATGCTCAAGGCATAAAACAGGGAACAAGACCTATCATATAAGACTATTGAAGAATAGATGGAGATAATTGCTTTTGGAGGGAACCCAAAGAAGGAAAAATCATAGGAAAAGTACCATTAAAACATTTAAATCTAGAATTTTTGAAATGTGTAAAAAAATTTGTGAGAGAGTTAAATTTATTCTCTTTAGTGTCTACAAATGTGTGATAAAAATAATAGTGTTTCTTATTAAAGACACTAAAGAATGTATTGTTTATATCTTCAAATTTAACTTATGTTGATGAAAGTCAAGTTACTTAGAGATCTTAGAAAGAACGAAAATATGTATATTGTAGATTTAAAGAACGATAGTTCCTAAAGAGGTTAACTTGCCTTTTGCAAAAGGCCCACCATACTGATGAAGTCAAACTATTGGCATAGAATGCATGTCACTTAAATTTTAACACCTATGAATAAATTAATTAAAGGTAAATCGTAATAGGGTTTACCTTCCAGAGACTTTTGAAAATGGATCAACATGTGTTGCTGTCAAAAGGGAAAGCAGCACAGAGCCTCTTATAAGTCTAAAACAGAGAACTCAATCAGTCTTCCTTTACATTTGTTGCATATGGACTTGTTTGGTCCAACATTTGTAAAAAGCCTTATGAAGAAAATGTATTGCCTAGTTGTCATAGATTATTACAATAGGTTTACATGGGTTTTCTTTCTAGCTACTAAAATAAGACAGTGCTATTCTTAAGTCCTTAAAACTGGAATAGAAAATCTAGTAGATCAAAGTTAAGGTGAATAGATTGTGATAATGGAACTGAGTTCAAAAACAGAGAAAATGAATCAATTTTATGAGATGAAGGGTATTTTGAGAACAGTTTAGTATAGCTAGAACTCCTCAACAAAATGGAGTTGCTGAGAGGAGGAATAGGACACTAGTTGAGGCTGCCGGGACTATGCTAGCCGATTCTAAGTTGCCAACTACTTTTTGGGCAGAAGCAGTTAATACTGCATGCTATGTGCAAAATAGAGTGTTAGTAGTTAAGCCTCATAACAAAACCCCATATAAAATTTTTCATGGTATAACACCAACTTTAAGTTTTGTGAGACCATTTGGGTGTCCTGTTACCATTCTCAATACCATAGATCACTTAGGCAAATTTGATGGTAAGGCTGATGAAGGTTTCTTTGTTGGATACTCTTTGAATAGTAAATCCTTTAGAGTATTCAATAGTAGAACAAGAATAGTGGAAAAAAACTTGCATATTAGGTTTAGTGAGAATACACCTAATTGTTGTAGGTAGTGACTAGATTGTCTATAGATATTGATGCACTACAAGAACAATGAATTATGCCCAAATGTTGCAAGTACAACAATCTAATGGTTTTGAAGGACAAAACCCAAGTGATAAAATGCAGTTCAAGCTAGAAAGGAGACCCACCCGTCAAAAATTGACATTTTTGCTACCATTAAGGACTGTTGATCCACCATTTTCCTAAGACCCAAAGAGTTCTCATGATGATGGATCCAAACCTTCAAGTAATGATGAAAAGAAGGTTGATGAATATCTAAGAAAAGAAAGTGAATGTAATGATCAAGAGAAAGAAGATAATGTTAACAGCACTAACAATGTTAATGCTGCTAGCACAAATAAGGTTAATGTTGTTGGTGAAAAAACAAGCATTGAACTTCTACTTGATCCAAATATGCCTACTTTGGAAGATTATAGCATATTTGACTTCTATTGTGATGATGAAGATGCTGGTGCAATGGATGACATGAATAATTTGGATACAACAATCCAAGTCAGTCATAATCCAACTACAAGAATTCATATAGATCATCCTCTTGAAAGATGTCAAAGAATTTGAAGGAACATAGGTTTGTTAGTACTATTCAATATGGAACAAACCATAAAGACCTTCAAAAACAAACCATAAAGACCTTCAAAACTGTTTGTTTGCTTGCTTTTTATCACAGGAAGAACCCAAAAAGGTAATTCATTCATTGAAGGATCCAAGATGGATAGAAGCTATGCAGGAAGAGCGTCTATAATTCAAGTTACAAGAAGATTATACTTTAGTAGATTACAAATAAAGAAAAAGGCTATAAGGCCTAAATGGGTTTCCTGGAATAAAAAGGATGAAAGGGGAATTATGATAAGAAATAAAGCAAGATTGGTTGTACAAGAGTACACACAATAAGAAGGGATTGACTATGATGAAGTCTTTTCCCCTGTTGTAAGAATTGAAGCAATTAGGCTATTTTTAGCTTATGCTTCATTAAAAGATTTTGTGGGTTATCAATGGATTGTAAAAAAGTTATTTTCTCTATGGTAATATAAAGAATAGGTGTATGTTATGTCACACTTGTGAATTTTGAAATCAGACTTTCCTGTAGAGTATACAGATTGAAAAAGCACTGTATCGGACTACATCAAGCTCCTAGAGCTTGGTATGAAACCTTGTCAACATATCTGTTAGACAATAGGTTTTAAAAAGGGAAAAGTGACAAGACCTTATTCATCAAAAGGCATAAAGGTGATATTTTGCTGGTCCAAGTTTATGTGGATGATATCATCTTTGGTTCAACAAAGAAGGAGTTATGCAATGCATGTTGAGAAGTTGATGCATGAGAAATTTCAGATGATTCTATGGGAAAACTTCAATTCTTTCGGGATTCACAAGTGCAGCAAAAGAAGGATGGCATATTTATTAGTCTAGATAAATATGTTGTTGAAATTTTAAAGAAATTTGTGTTTATAGAAGTCAAGACTGCAAGCATACCAATGGAAACTCAAAAGCCTCTGCTCAAGGATGAAAATGATGAAGAAGTGGATGTTTCCATAGATGTATAGCTCAAAGAATTGTTCATTGATGTATCTTATTCTTCAAGACCTGACATCATGTTTGCAGTGTGTGCCTGTGCTAGATACCAAGTCAATCCAAAAGTTTCATCACATCTCATAGCTGTAAAAAGGGAGTTTTTTAGGTACTCAAAGGTCAACCTAAATTGGGCCTTTGGTATCCAAAATATTCTCCTTTTGATTTGGTAGCATACACTGATAGTGATTATGCTGGAGCAAGCTTGGATAGGAAGTCTATATCAGGAGGTTGTCAATTCTTAGGGAATGATAGAATAATATCCATAGGCAGTGCAAGAAACAGACAAGAGTTTGTTATTTCCATAATAAGAACTTGAGTATGTGGCTATACTTGCAAGTTTGTTGTGACAAGTGCTTTGGATTCAGAATCAACTACTTGATTATGGGTACAATTTTATGCATACCAATATCTTTATTGACAATAACAGTACTATTTGCATAATTAAAAATCCTGTTTTTCATTCAAAAACAAAGCATATAGAGACCAGACATCATTTTATTAGAGACTGCAATGAAAAGAAATTGATTCAAATGGTCAAATTCCGAGCGTGACAGTATGAGTGGTGTGGGCAGATTTCTTACAACAAGCTTTTGATTTATAAGTAGATTTCAATAATTGATTGTTAGTATGGAATGATGAATCTTTAAAGTCTTTTATCCTTATGTTTTTTATAGAGTTTTGTATGAATTAGTACTGTTATTCATGTCATTAAAAGTTTCTGCTGTTAAGTGTAATTAATATTGCTAGTTATAATTAATACTGCTAAGTTTGTACTGTTAGTTATACTTAAAACTGCTAGGTATAATTAATACTGTGCAAATTGTGAAAATTGCTATGGCTTGTATTTTCTTGGTTTTTGGACTAACATTTTGCAGGAAAAGCAAATAAAATTGTTAGATTGATGATGGAAAAGTTGTTTGGAATGGAATTAGAGTTAATACTGGTGACTCAAAGTTAATGTTGTTAGGCATAACTTACTACCGCTGGTTCTAAGTTAATGTTGCTAGGAATAAACTTACTACTGCTGAGTTACTACTGATGGGTTAAAGTTAATGTTGTTGAGGGTATTTTCATAAATACTTTGATTAAAGGTTTCAATTTCGGTTAGGTGGGTTGAGGGTGGGGCAGGATGTTAGGATTCGTTCGGAAAACTCATATATGATCTTGAGAATGGCGGGCTAGGGGGGGACTCAGTTTTGTATGCAGGGGGGGGCCATGTAGCAATACCCAAGGGCACAAAGGAAGGGAAAACGCGAGGGGGGGAGAGTGGCTGGGGGAGGGGTCTACATTATTCGGATGGGCACAGTTGTTTGTCGGGTGTAGGAACCCAATGGAGGGGAGGGGATGGTTGAGGGGACAAGATTGTGGTTTTATGAATGAACTAGGGGTAGACGAGGGGGGGTAGGAAGTAGTGGGGGGCTCTTTAGGGAGGAAAGCGTGTAAGGGCCAATATGGATAGGGGGCTGGTGTATGGGGTGGGTCATTTTCTGTCGGGTTGGGGGGGGGGGGCTGGGGTCAAGGGCCAAAACTATAAATGGGGAAGTTCAGTTACATGCCCTAGTATATGGCAAGAAGATTATCATCACTCAATCAACCGTTAGGAGAGATCTTCAACTAGAAGATGCAGAAGGTGTTAATTGTTTGCCAAATGCTACCATTTTTTGAACACACACCACACACAAAAGTGGGTATGAAAAATTTCTCACAAAGATATCTTTCTATAAGGCATTCTTTTCCTTTTCTTTTTCCTCCAACAAGGGGAAATTTCTGATTCATACTATTTTACAATGCCTAAGTTCAAAGACTACTGCATGGAATGAGTTTTGTAGCAATATGGCATCTGCAATTATCTGCTTAGCTACAAATCAAAATTTTAACATTTCAAAATACATTTTTGAAAGTATGGTTAGAAACTTAGATAATTTGTCTGGGAAATTTTTGAGGTATCCAAGGTTTGTACAAGTGTTTTTGAATAAACAACTTGATGGGTTGCCAAGTCACAAGAGAATTTATATTGCACCCTCTCACACTAAGAAGATCTTTGGAAATATGAGAAGGGTGGGAAAAAAATTTCTGGAAAAGTAACAGATTTGTTTCCAACTATGTTGGTTCAAAACCAAATGGGTGAAGGTTCAGCAATGCCAACTGATCCCCAATACACACCCACTGTTATTCAACCATCTCCTCCACCTCAAAAGACTCAAAAACCTAAGAAGCCTAAGAGAAAGGACACTCAGGTACCTCAGTCTAGTGTTCCTATAGACAATGTTGCAAATGAGGTTGTCCATAAGGAGTTGGGTGCTTCTATCTTAGAAGCAGAGCAGGACAGTGGTAACATAACTAAGACCCGATCCAAGGCAACACCTAATGAAGCTGGTTCCCAAGGAACTACTTTAGGTGGTGGTCCCAGGCGCCAAGAAACCATGGGGGATACAATTGCTTAAACTAGGTTTGAGAATGTATCTACAAAATCCTATGATCTACTGCTCACAAGAGATAACACACTTCAAAGTGATGAGGATAGACTTAAACTTAATGAATTGATGGAATTATGTACCAATTTACAAACCAGAGTTCTTGATTTAGAGAAGACAAAGACCACTCAAGCTAAGGAGATTGATAGTTTGAAAAGGAGGGTCAAGAAGCTTGAAAAGAAAAGAAGTTCAAGAACTCATAAGCTGAAGAGATTATACAAAGTTGGTTTAAGTACAAGGGTAGAATCCTCTGGAGATGAAGAAAGTTTAGGTGAGGATGCATCGAAACAGGGGAGGATTAATGCTATTGATGCAGATGATGATATTACCCTGGTTAGTGTTCAAGATGATGCTAACAAAGAGATGTTTGATGTAGATGCTTTAAATGGTGAAGAGGTGAAGTTAATGTTGTCAAAGAAGTAGCTCAAGTTAGTGCTACTGGTAATGTAGTTAGTACTGTTGGTACTGCAACAACTGTTAGTGCTGCTACAACAGCTACTGATGATGATGGTGAGATTACTTTGGCTCAGGCACTTATAGAAATGAAGAGTACAAAACCCAAGGTGAAAGGGATTGTTTTTCAAGAGCCATCTACAACAACAACAATAACAACAACAATTTCTTCACAACTATCTTCACAGGACAAAGGTAAAGGGATAATGATGGAACCTAAGAAGCCTATAAAGAAGAAAGATCAAATTAGTTTTGATGAAGAAACTGCTTTAAAGTTACAAGCTGAATTTGATGAAGAAGCAAGACTTGCAAGAGAGATAGCTGAAAAAGAACAAGAAGCCAATATTGCTTTTACTGAAGAATGGGATGATATTCAGGATAAGATTGAGGCTGATCATGAATTGGCTCAAAGACTGCAATCAGAGGAGCAAGAAGATTTATCTGTTGAAGAAAAGGCAAAATTATTTCAACAACTCTTGGAGCAAAGAAGAAAGCACTTAGCTAGCATAAAAGAACACACAGAAAAAGAAGAGGAACAAAACCACCTAACACCAACTCAACACTACACACGAAAATGAATTTGCGGAGACAGAGAGTATCTGAATAGCTCACTACACACACACCTACTCATAACATCTCTCCGATAATCACTGACCGAGCCTCACACAGATAGCTTAAATGAACAAATCTTTTGATTCTATTCAGAAGATGTTTGACAAAGCTTTCAAGAGGATGAATACATCTGTTGACTTCAGAACAGACTTGTTGGAAGGTAGTTCAAAGAGAGCAGGAGAAGAGTTAGAACAAGAGAGTACTAAGAAGCAGAAGGTGGATGAGGATAAAGACACATCAGAGCTTCAAAGTCTAATAGAAGTCATTGCAGATGAAGAAGAGGTTACAATTGATGATATACCTTTAGCTGTTAAGTCACCAAGTATTATTGACTAGAAGATTCACAAAGAAGGAAAGAAAAGCTATTATCAAATAGTGAGAGCTGATAGAAAGTCTCAGATGTAGAGGGTCTTTAGTCAAATGCTTAAAAGTTTTACCATTGAAGATTTAGAAGATCTGTACAAGCTGGTAAAAGCTAAATATAAGTCAACAAGACCAGTGGAAGACTTGGATTTGTTGTTATGGGGAGATTTGAAGACAATGTTTGAACCACTTGTTGAAGATCAAGTATGGAAAAATCAATAGAATTATAAAGTGTTGGATTAGAAGCTATATGACTCTTGTGGAGTACATTCTTTGAGGATGCAACATGTGTACATTCATATGTTGGTAGAGAAGAAGTATCCCCTTATACCATCTACAATTACAGATATGCTGAACAGGAAGCTTCAAGTTGATTATTTCAGTAAAATGGCGTATCAGCTTCTTAAACTTCTTACAAAACAGCTTAAGAATCAATGAAGTGTTTGGAAGCATCCTCCTGGTGATTATGAAGCTTTTAATGAAGAAACTTGATGATTTTGGAGATAAATATCAAGTTTAGGGGAGGATTGTTGGGATTAAAAGTATTCTTAATGTTGTTAGTATTACCGCTGCTCATATCACAGTTAGTACTGCTAGTGTAAAGTTACTACTGCTAGTGCATATTAGTGCTACTCAGAGACTTAGAAGAAAAACTGCTAAGTAGTTACTACTGCTGGTACAAAAGTTACTACTGTTAGTACAAAGTTAATGCTGCTAAAGGAGTTAATGCTGCTAGTGAAGAAGTTAGTACTGTTGAGTTAGTTAATACTGCTTATGTGATTTATATGAGTTATTTGTGTAAAAGATATGTATAACTTATTTTTTTTAAATATTTGATATACTTAGGAAAATAATGTAAGCCGTTTAGGACTCCTTGGTGTATAAAAGGAGGTTCTAGGGCATAGAGTTTGAAACGAGTCATTCATAGAATTATCATAGCTTCAAGGTCTTTGTAACCCTAATACTTTGAGAGTATTCGTATTATTTGCTTAATAATATTGGAGCTTTTATGTTTTGTTGAATTATATGTTCATTGTGTTTACTGTTTCATTGATAATTCTTCTTAATATTAAAGATTAGATTACGCATAATCTTTAATACATTCACACAAAGTTTCTACTATAGTTGTGTTAGTTTTATCTAATATAACTAAACCTTAAACAAGCTTAAGGAATTCGATCTATTGAAGTGGGATCCAACAAAACCTTTGTTCTTTGTTTGGAAGGTCTTTGGGTTCTGAGAACTAGAGGGACTTGCCTTAAGGAGTGCAAGCTTGGCTTTCATCTTCTTGTACTCAGCCTTGTAATCTTTCTGAAACTTTAGATCTGCTTGACTACTTGAGTATGGAGCAGACTGAATAAATCCTGAAGTAAACTTTGGTTGAAAGCCTTTAGATACTGATGAGTAATTATTCACTGGTGATTGGTAAGAAGGATTAGATGTTTTAGAAAAACAGTCTCTTGCAAAATGACCTTTTTTGCCACATTTATAACATTCAGTATTTTCATTTGCTTTTTGTCCAGAAAGGTTGTTTCTTCTTTTTATAAAACGTTTTGAATTTGCCAAATGGGCTCTTTCATGATACTCAACCTCTAAGTCTCTTAGATACTCCTCACTAGATCTTTCATCTACTTCATTGATGACATCAAATAACGTCTATTTTATAGCATCATTTATCCCATGTTATTAACCCATTTTGTATAGTTATTGCAAAGAATTGTTACTTAATCGTTTATATTTGAGAATTGCAGTAATTATGGAGTAATTGGTGAAAGTTAGCAAAAGGCGCACATTCTGGAGCTTAAATGAAGATATTTTGAAGATTACTATTCTGAAGACCAATACGCCGTATCTATCAAGGAAGATACGGCGTATCCGTGCCTGCACTCACCAAAGACCACAGAGGAATAAAGATCAATACGCCATATCCAGAGGACTCAATACGCCGTATTCAAGATATGGAATCAATATAATATTCTGGAAGATATCAAGCGTGGTCCCTACTCCAAGAAATCCCCAATACGCCGTATCCAACTCTTGGATACGCCGTATCCAACCGACTTCCAGACCCTATAAATACAAAACTCAAAAACGAGTTTTAAGGGTGCTAAATCATATTCTCGATACCTAAACCACAAAAGTCAATTTTCAAAGGAGAAAAAGAGCAGAAGAGGTCGAGCAATGCTATAAATTCCATATAAGACAACGTGTAATTCCATATACTTTAGTAATCGGTCAGTTTTTGGTATCATTCGTGAACTCGGTTAGTTTACCTTGGCTAAATAATTGCTCTTGTATTTATTATGACTTTTGAAGGCTAATACCTTTAGGTATTAGCCATTATTATGAAGATTTGAATGTTTGGTATTTGTTTATCTTGATTTGTTGATTTATCTTTGAGTGCTTGTTTATGTTTATCAATTTATACTTGTTTACGCGCTTTTGTATGCGACCTATCATTCAACTAGATATAGTGAAGCGAACCAAGCATATCTAGAGTCCGGGATAGCTCTCCATATAGTAATTTATACATCTAGAATCATAATTACACAAATATTGTCCTTCTAAGTCTGTGTCTATGATACGCTTCAGGCTTAACTAGTTAATTAGATATTGCCAATGGTTTATTGATCATGTTGACTAGCAGGTGACCTAGATAATTCAACAAGTAACGTTCTGATTCCGTTGGATAGTTGGACTTGTGGACTACTAGTGTATAAAAATGACATAATCGGTAAGATAGAAATTCTCTATGAGCTAGGGTTTTAACAAGATCACCATTGCTTAATCCCTAAGATCGATTATAATCAGCAAAAAGGATGCTTTATGCTGAAGCTTAAATGTGACAGAAATAATGTGTCAGGTCTAGGATGATGTAATGCATAAGTCCTTAAGAATGATATGCCACTCGAGAGAAGAAATCAATGCACTTAATAAACACAGCAACGTTTTAAAATAATCGGATTAATAATGGTTCATACATTTTCTATATATAAGTGGTCCTGACCGCTCTTATCCATTTTGTAATTAGCTTGCGAGGGTAAAAGTGCCTTTGAGTTGATTAAGACAAACCAACCAAACGTGCCCAGTCTTCTCAGGCTGAAAACCCACTTTTCCCCGTTAGAATAGGATTAGATAGACATATGGTTTAACATAGATTAATGATAGAAAAAATATATATATATAACCAATAAATACATTGAATTGAGAGATTTAACCTCGCTTCAAGTGTACGACACCCTACTTACCACGAAACCTACTATCCGAACGGGAACACTGCCCGATGAAGTGGTGTTTATGGTTAGCTGCAAACTATAAATTTAAACAACTGGAATCATCTTAAATATACCATACTAATTACCAACACATCCAAGTTTTTTTGGCGCCGGATGCGGGGAGTGAAAATAATACTTGATTTTATAATGATATATTGTATTATTAACATAAGATAATCAAAACCCTTAGTATTAAATTAATTTAGATTAAGTGAATAATCTTGTATAATCTTAATATTTGAGAATATGTATTTCATTGTTTGCTTGTATATATTTTGTTTAATTGTTTGCGCATTTAATTGTTTATCTTAAATACACTATTCTGTTCGACAGTTGAATACGGTGTATCCACTTCTATCGTGTACCGCATATCCATACTCTTACCAATACAGCGAAATCATCCCAACAGATTAATACTGATTATCAACTTCCATTGTATACGGCGTATCGATCGTCTGAAACAGAAACTAAAAAATATGACTTTTGTGCTAAAATTTTTTCTATCTTTCTTCAGATCAAATCCTGCTGATATTTTTACCTTTGTTACAGAAAGAACTTATCAGAGCTAGTTAATTGAAGAAGGAACTACAGGAAGTCATGGCTAAACCAATTGTATCTGATAACATGGAAAAAGCTCCAACTAAATTAAATCTTTCTATCACCTGTAACGACATAAACATTGAACTCAGCAATGAATTTTTGGTGGAATTAAGAAAGAACATATATCACAGAACGTACAATGAAGACGTGGTGGATCACATTGCTAATGGAACTTAAAAAAAAAAATGGGGTGATTTAATCTACATCCCTGGAGATTCCCATCAACTACAAATAAAAGTCTTTCTTCTCTCGTTGGCCGATGATGCTAAGGAATGGTGGATTAGTGAGGGAGATGAAAAAAATCACCACTTGGGAGGAACTTGTTGAGAAATTCTTTTGTAGATTCTATCCCGAATCATACGATGGAGAAGATGAAATATTAGACGAAGGAGAGAACTGGGGGATTGATCCACTTGAATTCTTATCAAACATTAACCCATCATTCAAATACCATAAGAAAGTGGATGGAAGGACTCAAAAGGTGATATTTCACGCTTAGATGAATGGAAATTGGAATAAGAGATATGTGGATAACTGTATTTCGAGCAGTAATGAATTGAAGGAATCTAAATATGAAAACCCGCCCAACACTGCTACTGATTCATTCTTCAAGGCCTATGAAGCACGTGATATTAAAAAACAAAGTCAGACAAAGCGCAAATATGGCAATACATCCAATTCTATCAATGAGCAACCTAACAAAAGAAGGTGCAAAACAGAAAATTTTGAAGCTATTCAGTACTCGCTTGGACCCAATGAAGAATATATTGCTATAAGAAGTTACGAATATGATATTTGGGAAAAGATGTAAAGCCTAAGTCCTAAGAATGATATGCCACCTCGAAAGAAGAAATCATTGCACTAAATAAACAAACAAACTGTAACACCCTCAAATCTGAGTACGCAGCGGAATGTTGAATGTCCGAGGGTGTTACTTTATGGATCAATAGCACAAGATCTGAGAACGACTACTAACGTGTCGTTTGAAAAGATACGTTAGATTAAAAAAATACTTGTTTGTTACATAAGCCCATGGCGTCAAATTGTTCAACAATATAAATAAAGATTTCGGTTTATAACAATTGTCCCCAAAATGTAATAAGACACCAAATCTTAGGTGTTGACTCTTCAATTATTGACTTCCAATGTATCATCGCACCTCGTGCCTTATTGACCTGAAAAACATGTTTAAAACGTCAACGTAAAGTTGGTGAATTCATAGGTTTATGTAAATCAATAGTAGGACCGCAAGATTTCCAAGTGTATGATTAAGCAACACATGCAAACATCATAAAAAGTAATTACGTTTTCCTAAGCTCATGACACTGAAGCTCGACATGTATGAATGCAATAATTTGCCAATGAATGCCCGTGAATGATGTTTTAACCAGCAACATCCCAAATCCGACATGGTATACGTTCGTTCCTAGTGATAGCTAATCACCCAAACGGGGATTGTCAATCCCAAATAGATCTATCTATAACATTCGCGCTCACAATCCAGTAACTGACAGTTCATGATAAAGGGCTCAGTGGGTTATCGCTACTTAGGCAAACATTTAATCGTTGTATAAAATGTACACTTGCATCCAATTTGTAAAACAAAGCATGTTCTCACCCCAAGGATGTAAATCATTTAAATAATTTGTAAAACATGGGGCTATGAACTCACTTGAGTGAATAGTCTTCTGAAAATGATAATAGATATCCAA
>BQNB010040183.1:26929-40230 GCA_026074375.1 Tanacetum coccineum
AAAGTTGTTGATTTCCTCCATTTTCTTTGCAGTTCGACCAGGTGGGCAATATTTGTTCAAAAACTTAATCTTAAGATCTTCCCAAGTTTTGATCGAACCAGTTGGGAGCCAATGACTTGCGGCTCCAATTGAGGCGAGAAAGGAAGAGAATTATAGAACTGAAGATTTGTGTGGTATGATTAAGAATCTGGAGCCCCGTGCTGATGAAACGTTATGTTTGAGGAATAGAATTTGGATACCCTATTTTGGCAACTTGAGGACTCTGATTATGCACGAGTCACATAAGTCAAAGTATTCGATCCATCTTGGATCGGATAAGATGTACCAAGACTTGAAGAAACTGTATTGGTGGCAAAATATGAAAGTTAAGATTGCCACCTATGTCAGTAAGTGTCTGACATGTGCAAAAAAGGCTGAATGCCAAAAACCATCCAGTTTGTTGGTTCAACCTGTGATCCCGGTATAGAAGTGGGAGAATATTACAATGGATTTCATTACTAAGTTGCCAAAGACGTCGTCGGGTTAAGATGCAATTTGGGTAATTGTTGACCGACTCACCAAGTCTGCTCATTTCTTACCAATGACGGAAACTGACTCAATGGAAAAGTTGACGAGACAATACTTGAAGGAAGTAGTCTCAAGACATGGAGTGCCAGTTTCAATTATTTTTGATTGAGATAGTAAATTTACATCTCATTTCTAGCAATCGCTAAACAAAGCTCTAGGTACTCAATTGGACATGAGTACGGCTTATCATCCGCAGAAGGATGGTCAGAGTGAGAGAACTATCCAAACCTTGAAGGACATGCTACGTGCTTGTGTAATTGACTTTGGGAAAGGTTAGGATAGACACCTACCATTAGTAGAATTCTCATACAAAAATAGTTATCACACGAGTATCAAAGTTGCACCGTTCAAAGCATTGTACGGTCGTAAGTGTCGATCGCCTGTCTGTTGGGCTGAGGTTGGAGATGCTCAGCTTACTGGCCCTGAGATTATTCATGAAACCACGAAAAAGATCATCCAAATCAAGAAGCGTATTCAATCGGCACGTGATAGACAAAATAGCTACGCCGATAGGAGACGTAAGCCATTGGAGTTTGAGGTTGGAGATAAGGTTATGTTGAAAGTATCGCCGTGGAAAGGGTGATACGTTTCGGCAAACGGGGGAAGCTAAATCCTTGTTATATTGGACCTTTTAAAATCCTTGCTAAAGTGGGAACTGTTGCGTATCGACTTGAACTCCCAGAGAAACTAAGTCGGGCTCATAGTAATTTTCACGTTTCCAATCTAAAAAAGTGTTTCTCCGACGAACCCCTAGCTATTCCGTTAGACGAAATTCAGATTGATGACAAGCTTAATTTCATTGAAGAATCGGTCGAAACTATGGATCGAGAAGTTAAACGACTAAAGCAAAGCCGCATCCCAATTGTGAAAGTCCGTTGGAACTCAAGGCGAGGTCCTGATTTTACTTGGGAGCGCGAGGACCAAATGAAGAAAAAGTATCCTCATTTTTTTGCTAACCCTACACCTGCGTCTAAAGATATGTCTTAAGCTTTGAGGACAAATCTCTTTTAACGGGGAAAGGATGTCACACCCCGTAAATTTCAGGTCAATATTTTAAACTTTTCCGACCATTATTTTTGACTTTTATACGTTACGTTTGAATCTGGCAGTTTACCGGGAAGTTAACCCGCGTAAATCTGAAAAACGTCATCGGACGTGTTTCGACTTTGGATTTTGATTAGTTTAGATATTATATGAGTTATTTTTTCATTTCTAAGTGTTTCGTATTTTACGATCACTTTCAATACTTATTTCTACGTTTTACCGTTTAGTTTGCGTTTTTCGCGTTTTTGACCTAACGGAACCCCGAAAACCCGCAAACTTTTCGTGTAAACTTTAGTTATCGTTCATCCTGTATTTATAAGTCAAAAATTTCATTTTATTCCCCCTCCTTTATAAAAATCAGATCCAAGCTCAAAATAAAAGATGAGAGCATCTTTTGAATTTCTATGCATGCATGTGTTGTTTAAGGGAGTGAAAGTGACATCCCATAAGGTCCCTTTCCTCTTGTTTTCTTGTGCAAGACCCTCTCATGTGATACTTACACTCTTTGACCCCATTAGACTAGCATTTTAAACCAAGATATTAAACCATGGCTAACCATTTATGCCTAGCTAGTAAATTGGCTCATCTCTTTTCCTTTTCTTTCTTTTCTAGCCGAAAATGACAAGGACCAAACTAAAAGGGTCCAAGCCATTTGACTTGAGCAAGAATACACCCTAAACCCTAAAGTCTTGTCCTATATATATCTCACTATAACACACTTTGGGTTTCATAATCATTTTTAAGTCTCCAAAACTTTCTTTCTCTCCCTCTTTCCTTCTTGAAGCTCACGACCAAACACCCTCTTTCAGGGCTTCCATTTTCTTTGATTTCTAGCAAGATACAAGTATATCAAGTTCATTTCTAAGGTTACCTAAGGTGGTTTCAAGTATTAGTAGGTTGATTTTCAAGGGTTTTCTCAAGATCTAAAAGTTAGGGTTTCTAATTTTATTAGTGGGTTTTCAAGATCTAGTGATTTTGGGTATAGATATTGTGTTATTGCAAGAATTTCTTTATCTTTCTTTTGATACTTTCCTTTCATTCTTATGGATCTTGTTCATGCTTAAGAATCCATGTGTTTGTGGCACTTTTTATAAAAAGAAATGAATTAATATTATGTCATCTTTTATAAAAATAGAAGTAATATGTTTATGACTTTGCGATCTTGGTGAGGTGAGTTGAAAAGTGAGTTGCAACAATAGAAATGAAGGGATTAGGTTAGTTTTAGGTGTGGTTTGGTTGTGGATTAGTTGTGAATGAAGAATAGGCTAGACTAGGCACTATTGTGAAGTTTGGCGTGATTTTTGGAAGCGTTTGTGAAATACATAGTTGCTGATCCGAAATTGTTTTGAGCGACTTAGGAATGTTTTTAATAGGCGTAAAAGTAGTTTTTGGAGAGCTCGTTTTGAATAGATAGTTTTTCATATATTTTACACTAAAAATTGGACTTAAAACGGCCAAGTTGTAGCCAAATGAAACTTGAAACATTTTTTGGCAAAACCATTTTTTACGTAGTGTTGTTTGGAAAATAAAATGAGGTTTTCGGACACTTTTTCTAAACGTTGGCGAAACATATAAAAACATTAGGATAATAATTAGAAACATTTGAAATGTCATAAAAACATGTAAATGATGTCGGGTTTGATAAATGAGGTAGGATTCCAAAAATAGTAACATTTATTATGTTTTAGCGAAACAGACATAGAAGTTAAGCGATTAAGACTAGTTAGTGCGTTTTGAAAATATGGAAACTTAACAAATATAGGGGACGGTATTAACATCTTGAAACTAAAATCTTTCCTAAAAAGGAAACTTTCTATAAGTGGTAACTTTCGAGAAAAATGTCGGGATTCAACAAAGAACTGTAATAAATTTACAAGTCGCTTTTTGTGATAAAATAAAAACCAAAACACAAAAACACATGTATGTCTTTCTATATTAAGCGTTTTGTGCTATATTTAGTATACTTTCCGTTTTCCTAAGTCGCGTTATTTATTAACTAATGTACGCGGCTAGATTTTCTATATCATCTTTCAATTTACGTGATTTACTGTTCACTCATCTTGCTAAGGTGAGTTTATATCCCCACGTTTTACTACTTTGCTTTACTATTTTGGGTGAGAAACATTGCTTGCTTTTAAACATTAGACACAAATGCTTTACATTTTTCTCAATCTTGTTTACGTGTTGCCTAAGTAAATGTTGAAACTTGTATGCCCGAGTTATCATGAACCGTTAGTTACTTAAGGATCAGTTGGATTTGTGTAAGTAGAGCGTGATGTTTGTACAATAATCTATTGGGACTAATCTCACATGTCTGTATAAGTAGCTCATACAAAACGGATATATACCATGTCGGATTTCACTAGGTGATCTTGGTCAGATACCTCTAGGGCAATTAATATCTTGTTTGGCATATAATATGATGCATCGAATTGAGCCTCTGTGTCATGAGCTTAGCGCAATAGTAAATACTTTTTATGTGAAGTTGTATCTGTTATAACTGTTACGTGCGTACTGTGAACTTGTGGTCCACTCTTAATACTAAATCCAAACCTATGAATTCACCAACTTTATGTTAACATTTTAGCATGTTTTTCTCAGGTGCTTAGCTGTGGATGTCTTTGCTTGCTTTATGGTGTTGCCTTGCTTTGGACTGATTTTCAAGAATTATTATTATCTATGTTAACATCGTTGTCAAACTTTAAAACCTTTTATTCGCTGCCGCATATTATTTAAAAACCTATGTAAAACTTTAACTATTTTATTTAATGCAACGATGTTGGATTTCTAAACGTACCATTAGAGGTCGTTCTTTTTATCTTGAGTGATGTATATTATGACGTCACGCCCCCGGACACGTGTTTACGTCCAGACCCCATTTGGGGGTGTGACACGCACGATCATGAGTAATGTGAGGCAGCTTTTACCGGTCAGTTAAATAACTTATGTGTTCGTTATCTTATGATGCGTAGAAAGTTGCGTCTCACATAAAATATCTAAATTCTCATGTATATTAGACTTTTTAAGTTTTATAAATGTTGGTGATTTTAGTGTCATCGAGCATTTTGTGTAATGGTGATTTACCCAAGACCAAAGTGATTTCAAGTTAAGTTATAATACAAGTTCGAAGGTGCAGAGTGCACGCTTGTATAAACTAACAAACTTGATTTCGAATACGATTAATGGAAAAGTTTGTGACAGAAAATTCGTCACTAGGTCGTTGTGACCATTGAATAGATGTGACTGTTGTAAATAGTGACAGAAAAACCGTCGCTATTATGTGTTGCTGAAATCTATTTAAAAGTTAGTTACTTTGAACCAAAAAGTGTGATCATTCATGAAAGGGTATGACTTTTCACCAAAAGTCATATTGTCTAATATATATATAGACATCCATTTTGGTCTTTTATGATCACATGAACAATCATAACAAATCATACAATTTTCTCCATGTTTTGCTCTCATTCTTATGCCTAGAATTTGAGTGTGTTCTTGTCTTATCCCATATACGAATTTCGTGTAACCCAAGGCACATATACGGTCGAAATATTGTATTCGAAAAGTGAACTATACACGATTCAATAATTATCCAATCAATCTTTGATTATCGAGACCCGAAAACCAACAATAAATACCCATAAAGCTTTTGGATTTAAAAAAGCTTATGGTCACATAATATGTTTTTCATCTTGGGTTGCTAACTAAACTCTAATTGATGTTTTTTTTCATTAGCAACTGATTGAAATATGGTACTCGACCTTCGAATATATGCTATTAAAGTGGATGCAAGATGGGAATTGGATCGGTATCAAAGTTGAATGAAGTATTGAGTAATATCATAAGGTGGTATAGTCATGATTTATTGTTAAAAATTACGTTTACGGTAGTACTTTGTCTCACAACATGTACAGTAACGCGCAATTAATAATTAAATAATCGATTGTTTATCCACCGCTTGCTTGGAATCCCCAGAGTAGTGAGGCTTAACTACGTTGGAGGTCATGCCCCATTATCTACAAATGTACCATCGATGACTTTAGAGTCATCAGCTGGGGATTCTTTCTTCGTAGTCATCTGCTAGACCATTCGTAAGAAGATGTAGGTCCCTGTGCTACCATGGCTTCATTTATACCATGCTACAAGAGCTTTAGTTCCTTCTTATGTTGATCTCCTCCCACTAGTACAGAGGGTCTGGCATTCTATTTCACCATGAGATAGTGTTGAGGAGGACATTGATACGGATGTGTTAGAGGACATTGAGGCTGATGCTACGGCTGTTGAGGTTGTAGTAGATAGGGATGTTGTGGCTAGGGTTGATGCAGGTATTGATATGGAGGTCGATGTTGGGGTTGATGTAGAGGACGAGGTCAAATGTCCAGTATTAAAGGTAATATTAGAGGTTGGAGTGGATGTGACTGCTGGGATTGATATCCCTGATGGTATGCTTATGCCCGATGCTGTAGAGCGTTTAGAGCAGGTTGAGAAGGGTTTGTAGGATATTTATGAGCATGTTATGGAGATACCTCTTTAGAGGATAGAGGACATTGAGACGGGACAAAGAGAGTTGGAGGAGAGGAGTCTCATTGCTGGTAGAGAGAGAGTTAGCTTACTTGATCAGGTTGTGTCCTTAGAGAGGAGCAACGCGAGACTTCAAGGTACCATAATGATGAAGAGAGCGAGAGCCGATAGGTTTCGGTGACGCATGAGCTTTATGGAGAGTGAGCTTAGGCAGATCCGTAGGTTTCGCTACTATAACAGGATGCGATTTAGGAGATTAAAGACATTCGCTGTGAGACGTTTAGGTTTTTGTCCATGATGTTGTGTATGGACTTTAGGCTAATAGTAGAACCAGTTGTTAGTAGTAGTTTTAGCGTAAATCAAGTTCCCCATTATGGGTTGAATGTAACTGACCGATGCTTTTATATATGATATGAAAAGCTTATTTTGATTCTCTCGTGTATTCATCTTTATTGCTGATTACTTGTTCTGGAAAAAACATGTTCTATTGTATTTTCCTATATAAACCTTATTTACCATTTATAGTGGCTATATCTCGTATCATATTCTCACGTGTGCTTTTGTTTGAGCTGGAGAAATGGGACAATCACTCGTTCTGGTTTGACCCCGAGGAATCGAAGAAAACTCATACGACGAGTGGAGAATCGTTGGCTGCTTATGAGGCAAAACCGTGCTGTAAATGCTTCTCGAGGAATGGAATGTCAAAGCCAAAAAAAGGCAGCGACCGGCATTAATGAAAATGATGAAATGGATATTGGTGGGATTGAAATGATGGAGATGGAAATGGTGGAAATGGAAATGGTGGAAATGGAAATCCAAATGAGAATAATAGGGGTGCTAGGCTCGTTGCTCGAGAGTGTACATACCAAGACTTTATGAAGTGTCAACCACTCAACTTCAAGGGAGCGGAAGGAGTTGTTGGGTTGATAAGGTGGTTTGAGAATATGGAAATAGTATTCCATATCAGCAATTGTCTAGAGAAATACCAAGTCAAGTATGCTACTTTGATTGCACACTGTTTAACAGTGAACTAAAACTTGGTGGAACTCGCATAAAAGGACTATTGGAGCTGATGTTGCATTTTCCATGTCATGAAGAGAGCTCATGAAGCTAATGGCTGAAGTGTACTGCCCAAGGACTGAAATTCAAAAGATGGAATCTGACTGTGGAAATTTGTCCATGAGAAATATGTTTTGGCTGTTATACTCAAAGATTTCCAAGAGCTTACATTGTTGTGCATACAAGTTGGTTCCCACATAGTGGTGATCGAGTTAAGAAAGTTTTTTGGAGGGATCTCCCATATAATATCCAGGGGAATGTGATTGCTACAGAACCTACAAGACTGCAAGATGTTGTTCGAATTGCTAACAATTTAATGGATCAAAAGTTAAAAGGTTATGCTATGAAAAACACTAAGAACAAAAGAAAGTTTAATAATAGCCAGAAGGATACAAACCGTGGCGAGCAAACACAATTAAAAAGTCAGTATGTTGCGAGGATTAGGAAAGTAGCAAGAGCAATAACGGCTGGCAACAATGAAGGGAGAGTGTTAATGGGACCGCTACCTCTCTGCAAAAGTGTTTATTTCCAATTCATGAAAGGTCATGCACTGTGAGATGTGGGAAGTGCAAAAAGGTTGGGCATTTGACCCGGGACTGTAAGGTGGCAGATTCCACTACTTCCAATCAGAGAGGTTAAGTAGTGAATCAGAGAGTTTTAACTTGTTTCGAGTGTGGAAGGCAAGGACACTACAGGAGTGATTGCCCAAAGCTAAAAGATCAAAACCGTGGAAACAAAACTGGAAACAACAATGGTGTTGGTGAAGCAAGAGGAAAAACATATGTGCTAGGTGGAGGAGACGCTAACCCCGACTCAAACATCGTCATGGGTACGTTTCTTCTCAACAACCATTATGCTGATGTATTATTTGATTCAGGTGCCGATCGAAGTTTTGTGTCGACTACTTTTAGTAACCTTACTTGATATGATCCCCGATACTTTAGACGTTAGCTATGCTGTCGAATTAGCTGACAAGAGAATTTCTGAAACTAATACCGTACTTAGAAGCTGGTATGTTAGGATTGCTAGGTCAACCCATTCAAATATTGACCTAATGCCAGTAGAACTTGGTAGTTTTGACGTCATCATCGGCATGGATTGGTTAGCTAACCATCATGCGGTAATCGTGTGTGATGAAAAGATTGTATGGATTCCCTATGAAGACGAAGTTTTGATAGTCCAAGGTGATAGAAGTGACAAAGGAAAGAAGTCAAAGTTAAGCATTATATCGTGCACTAAAACTCAGAAGTATATCAAGAGAGGTTGCCTAATTTTTCTAGCACAAATTATGAAAAAGGAAACGAAGAAAGTCGGAGGAGAAAGCGGATCTTATGGAATGCTACGTACGAGACTTTTCGGAGGTCTTTCTAGAAGACTTGCCTGGATTACGCATATGCGACAAATCAAATTCCAAATCACCTTGGGTCCTGATTGTGCACCGTGGCAAGCGCCCCGTATAGATTTGAACCGACGGTACTTCAAGAACTGTCCACTTCAACTACAAGAACTTTCTTGACAAGGGGTTTATAAGACAAGTTTCTCACCTAAGGAGCCCTCAGTCTTATTGTCAAAAGAAAGATGGATCTTTTTTGGATGTGTATCGATTTACCGTTGAACTGAACAAGTTATAGACAGTGAAGAATTCGATAAAAACTTCTAGAATCGACGATTGTTTGATTCAGTTGCAAGGGGTCCCAAAGTCTACTCTAAGATCGACCTGAGATCTGGTTATTACCAACTCAGAGTTCAGGGGGAAGACATTCCAAACACAGCATTTAGAACACGCTACGGTCACTATGAGTTTCAAGTGATGTCGTTTGGACTGACCAACGCATGCATTTTTAGGATTCTGATGAAGGGTGTGTGCAAGCCACATTCTTAGATAAATTTTGTTAACTCTTTTTTATTGTTGACATATTGATCGTACTTTCCAGAGCAAGGAAGAGCACGCAGAACATCTTAAGTTAATTTTGGAGTTGCTTAAGAAGGAAGAATTGTACGCCAAGTTTTCAAAGTGTGAATTTTGGTTGTCGAAGGTACAATTTCATTGGTCACGTGATTGATAGTGAAGTGCATTCATGTGGACCAGCTAAGATATAGTCAAATCAAGGATTGGGGCATCGCCCAGCTCGACAGAGATTCGCACTTTAGGTCTTGCTGGCTAATACCGTTTGATTTATCAAAGGTTTCTCAAAAAAAGTGCCCAAACCTATGCAAAGTTGATTAGAAGAACGTTGAGGTTTGATGGTGTAAAAGGCAGAAGCTGCATCTTCTCAGCTATTAAAAGCGGAAAACTGTGTAGATGCACCGATCTTGGTTTACCGAGGTAGTTGAAAATTCATGGTTTACTGTGATGCTTCATTGTAAAGGTTGGGAGCAGTTTTGATGGCAAAGGAAAAGGTCATTAGACTACGCGCTACGCCAACTTAAGATTCACGAGAATAATTACACTACACATGACTTAAAACTTAGAGCTGTAGTGTTTGCTCTCAAAGTGTAAAGACATTATTTGTACGACACGAAATGCGTTGTGTTCACAGATCATAAGAGCTTGCAACATATTCTTGATCATGAAGAATGGAACATGAGACAACGAAGATGTTTGGAATTGTTGAGTGAATAAGAATGTGAAATTCGTTATCATCGGGAAAAGGAACGTTGGGTGGCAGCATGACTTGAGCGAAAAGGTACGGAAATTGCCACTATAAGTTCGAGCTTTCGGTTATGACGATTGAGTTTGAACTTCCAGTGCGTATTTTATTACGCTCAGGTTGCGTTGAGAAGGAGGGAGAATTATGGAATGAAGTCTGTGTGGTATGATTATGAAGTTAGAGCCTTTTTCGTGCTGATGGAAAGTTATGTTTGAATGTGAGAAAGAAGTGGATACCTTGTTTGGTGACTTGTGAACTCGATTATGCTCGAGTACATAAGTCAAAGTTCTAAGATCACCTTGGTAGACAAGATGTACCAAGACTTGAAGAAATTGTATTGGTGGCCAAATATGAAAGCTGAGATTGCCACCTACATCAGTAAGTGCCTGACTTGTGCAAGAGTCAAGGCCGAATGCCAAAAACCATCGGTTGTTGGTTCAACCTGTGATCCCGGTATGAATGTGCGAGACATTTACTATGGATTTTGTTACTAAAGAAGTTACAAAGACGTCGTCTGGTCAAGATACAAATTTGCGGTAATTGTTAGACCGACTCACAAAATCTGCTCATTTCTTACCTATGAAGGAGACCGACTCAATAGAGAAGTTTACGAGATAATACTTGAAGGAAGTAGTCTCGAGGCGTGGAGTGCCGGTTTTGATTATCTCTGATCGAGACAGTAATTTACATCTCATTTCTGGCAATCGCTGAACCAAGCTCTAGGTACTCAGTTGGATATGAGTACGACTTATCATCCGCACACGGATGGTCAAAGTGAAAGAACCATACAAACTTTGGAGGACATGCTGCATGCTTGTGTGATTGATTTTGGAAGGTTGGGATAAATATCTACCTTTGGTGGAGTTCTCCTACAATAACAGTTATCACAATAGTATCAAAGTTGCACCGTTTGAAGCTCTTTACGGCCAAAAATGTCGATCGCCTATTTGTTGGGCTGAGGTTGGAGACGCTCAGCTCACTGGGCCAGAAATTGTTTATGAAACAATTGAGAAAATCATTCAGATCAAGAAGCGTATTTAAGCTGCACGAGATAGACAGAAGAGCTACGCCGATAGGAGACGTAAGCCATTGGAATTTGAGGTGTGGAGAAAGGTCTGTTGAAAAGCCACAAATACTTATGAGCTCATTAAGGGATTTCCAACTAATCCTTGTTTAGTATCCAAAATCATATTACTCTATGCATTTTTAGTTCTTCACAATTTCCGCGAAGTGTTTGTCTAAAAGTTAAGGACAGCGTTAGAAGCTCAACACGATCGATCGAGTCAAATTTTTCTTATTCTACCCAGCAGGAAAGTCAATATTGTGACAAAACACTTATTTTATTTTTGAAAAAAATTATTTTTTCATTTTTTTGGTCTTTGGTGGGTAAAAACGGGATTACGTGGAAAAAACGACTTGAGGCACATCAAATCGATTGATCCCTCCTCACTAGAACTAAACATTGTCCTCAATGTTTTAAGAAGGGTCTCTACGTAAATTCTAAGCGTTTATTAAGTATGATTAAAGATAAACGTTAGTCGATAAGATTTGGATATTAGATTTCCCAAATGAAGCTGAGGATTTGAAGATCGAGTGATCAGAGGACAAAACCGCGAGCACAAGAGTCATCACAATCTAGGCAATCCATGGACAATAAACCACAAAACACAAAACACGGGAGAAGGTAGAGGCGAGCCTCCTCAACAACACAATTATTCTTACTACTATAAATATTAATATTAGGATAAGATGGGTTGCCACCACGTATAGCGCTTATTTTTGTTAAACCGAGTCCTTTGTGCATGACTCGATCCCTATTACTGAGATGGTCAAGGAGGATAGAAATAGAGAAACGAAACATCTAAGATTGGAATGTTCTCTCCATAGATCATCATTAGTCTTTCAAAAATGAACTGGAAAGCTTTAAGGCCCGATGAGTTTAAGAGTTGAGGAGATTTCTCATCATTAGAAGCAAGAATAACAGGATTGAAACGTTTGTTCCTCATTTTAGGAGAAAAATGGGTGCAATGTGTCAAACACTGGAAGGAAAGAGGATTAACGGCATGAATGAGATAGAAAAATTCATTCTGGGATTGATATCTCTTGGATTGGACTTCATTGAATATCCATGGATTGAAATTTGTTTCTGTTCGGAAGGAAATAACTAAAGGTTCGCATCCGAGGAATCATTGAAGAGTAAAATTGAATCCAGTTGAAGGGTCGGGTATGGGTGGGTAAAAACATTAGGCACATAGAACTCTGGTTCTCTGTTGGATTATATTGAGAAAAATCAGCATGAGTGGTGGTACTGCCACTACTCTTTTCTTCAACATAATCGTCATCGAGATAGAAAGCTTCATAATCCCGAAGAGATAAATCTGAATAAGAAGTGGGACTGCCACTACTAATCTCTTCTAGATTAAAGAAAAAAGTTTCAGTTTCAGGTAAAGAATTATCAACAGTGTTAGTCTCCTCCAAGAAAAGGTTAGGAGATATGGAGGAAGACTTAGTCATAACATCGGAAGATGGAGTGGGATTATCTTTTAATGCTTCGTTCTTAGCAATAAGAAGATTGACATTCAACTATTTTTCACGAAGAATATTGTCTTTTATTGTTAGAAGAATATCAGTATCAATCCATCCAACTTCCGAGATAACAATCTCCACCACCTCTGAGCTGACGATCTCAGCATCGGGAGGTGATGCATCGACATAATCGATATCCTCACTGTAGGGAGAATCGTCATCACTTGAAGTAGAATCATCGTTGAAATCGATGACAATCTTAGAGTGTTCTTTGAAAGTTTTAAGAGGGGTAGGATGGTCACAAAGAGGCACATCACATATTTTGTTGGGAATACCCTCGGACTCACTTGGGGTCGAGACAAGGTTCTCGATACTAGACTTTATTACTTCGTCCGATTCCGTTGCCAAAATAGCGTCAAGATGCTCATCCTCCATTATGAGAGAGTCAACGGGCTCCTCGGTTGATAAAACGGGTGTGATTGCAATGGTATAGTCCTCGTCATCATCATAGTAAATGGGAATCTTCCAATATCGATCTTTAGCCGCTTGCTCTTCCGCAATTCGCTTTTATTCTTCCTTCTTTTACATAATTTGACCAGCCATATCTGATATGAATGTCATTTGCTCCATAATCTTATTTTGAGAATTTAGAAGCTCATTTTGAGCATTGAAGATTGGATGATTAACGGTATTCGCTTTTATTCTTCCTTCTTTTACATAATTTGACCAGCCATATCAGATATGAATGTCATTTGCTCCATAATCTTATTTTGAGAATTTAGAAGCTCATTTTGAGCATTGAAGATTGGATGATTAACGGTATATTATGGGGGTTGAAATTGGTCAAATCATAACATGGATTAGGTTCGTAATAATTCATCAGTTGACATTGAAAAGTCTCGTGAGGACCCCCACAATCTTCACAACAAGGATATT
>BQNB010040184.1:0-39227 GCA_026074375.1 Tanacetum coccineum
AGTCATATACAGTTAGTACTACTTAGGTGATATGCATGAGTTATATTAGGAATAGATATGCATGATCACTTAACGCGGTTTGTAAGCCCATTAGGGTTTCCTTGGTGTATAAAAGGAACCCTTACGGCATAGTTAGATGATACGAATCAAAGATAGAAAAGTCATAGTTATTTAGGAAAAAACATATAGTTGTTTTATGAATCATTCAATATATTGAAAGTTTTGTGAAAGTTCTTGTGTTACTGTTATATTGTTCTAGTGTATAAAGATTAGTTTCCGCATAATCTTTATATATTACTCAGGGTTTCTATCAAAGTTGTTTAGGATCTATCTAAGACAATTTAAGCTTTAACAAGCTAATCTAAGATCTGTAAAAAGGGGATCCATAAGTGTATCAGAGCAGGTGTTCTGAAACCTTGATACAAAAGACACAAACTACAAGGACTTTTTATTCACACAAAGAGATGGATCTAGAAAGTGCCCAAAACAATGCTCTTGCAAAACTGCCACTTCTTAAGCAAGGTGATTATGACACATGGAGACTCAGAATAGAGTCATACATTCAACTTCAAGACTATGCTCTCTGGGAGATCATAGAGGATGGCAACTCCTTCAAGCCAGTAGCACGAACCACTACAAACGCTGATGGTACATCTACTTCAACAATACCTGGTGCTGTTACTGTTGAGGAGAAGATCCAAAAGAAGAATGATCTTAAAGCCCAAAGTATTTTGATGATGACACTCCTAAGTGAACATCTACTCACTTTTAATCTATACAAGGATGCCAAGACCTTGTTTGAAGCAATAGAAGCAAGATTTGGTGGTAATGAAGCCACCAAGGAAACTCAAAAGACTCTCCTAAAGCAGATGTATGAAATCTTCAATGCTTCTAGCTCAGAGTCACTTGACTCTATCTTTACACGGCTTTAGAAAAATTGTAAGCCAGTTAGCCATATTAGGTGAAAACATCTCTCAAGAAGATCTAAACTTTAAATTCTTGAGAAGCATTCCTTCAATCTGGAGGAACAAACCAGATCTGGGCTCAATAAGTTTTGATGATCTCTACAACAAATTTAAGATTGTTGAATAAGAGGTCAAAAAAAGTGTAATCTCAAGCTCAAATTCAAGTTCACAGAATGTGACATTTGTTTCAACTCCTGGCAGTACAAATGATGTTAATACATCTATTGTTCATGTTAGTACTGCTAGCTCTTCACTTAGTACTGCTAGTACTACAGATAATACTGCTAGACTCAGTGATGCCACAATCTATGCTTTTCTGGCCAATCAACCAAATGGGTCTCAGGTTGTTCATGAAGACCTAGAGCAAATCCATGAAGATGATCTTGAAGAAATGGATTTGAAGTGGCAATTGGCATTACTAAGTATGAACGCAGAAAAGTTTCTAGATAACTGGATTAGAAGATTATTATCAATGAAAGTGATACTGTTGGTTATGACAAGACAAAGGTAGAATGCTTCAATTGTCATAAGATGGGACATTTTGTGAGAGAGTGTAGAAATCCTAGGAGTCAAGACTATAAGAGCAGAAATCAAGACAGCTCAAGGAAAACTATGAATGTGGAAGAATCTTCTTCCAAATCTATGTTAGCTATAGATGGAGTTGGATTTGATTGGAGCTTTATGACAGAAGAGAAAACCCCTACCAACTTTGCTCTTATGGCATTCTCAGATTCAAAGGTACACAATAACAAAACTTGCACTAAAACTTGTCTTAAAAGCTTTGAAGATCTGAAGTCTCAGTATGATAATTGAAGAACAGAACTTAATAAATTTGAATTTGATTTAGCCAACTATAAAAGAGGTTTAGCTTTGTGAAGAACAATTGTCTTTTCATGAAAAAATAAAGGTTATGCTTTGTGAGCAAATTGTTGTTCTTAAAGAGATTGCCTCATTTAATGATCAAAAATTAATTGCTCTTAAGATTCAGATAGAAAAGACTTAAGAAGAAGAGATTTTCAGATTAAGATTGAAACTTGAAATGCTTCTAAGAGCTTAGATAAATTGATAGGATGTCAAATATCTGATAACAATAGAAAAGGTGTGGGGTATAATGTTGTTCCACCTCCACCTATAGGCTTATTTGCACCCCCTACTATTGATTTGTCAAACTCTGGTCTTGAGGAGTTTAAACAGCCTGAATTTGAAGGATATGGAGTTAAGGTTAATAAGAGTGTTAGTGAAAATTCCTCTAATGAGATTAAGAAAACCTCTGGTGCCCCAATAATTGAAGATTGGATTTCTGATTGTGATGAGGATGAGACTTTGGAAAAGGTGTCAGAATCAGCTAATGTTCAAAAACCTAAGCAAGCTGATCAACCTAGGAAAATTAGTCAAAATCCTAGGAATAACAGTACTAACTAGAATACACCAATGTCTAAGAAATTAGGAGTTGGATTTCAGTTTACTCCAAAAGCTTGTTTTGTGTGTGGGAGTTTTAACCATCTAATTAAAGACTGTGATTTTCATGATAACAAGATGGTACAAAAACCTATTTTGAACAATGTGAAAAAGGGGACTGGTCAAAGGGAAGTTAGACCAGTTTGGAATAATGCTATGAGGACTAATCATCAAAATTTCTCTAATTCTAGAAGAAATTTTGCTCCAACAGCAGTTTTAACCAAGTCTGGCCTAGCACCAATTAGTACTGCTAGGCAAAGCTCTTCAAGAGCAGCATCATCAGTTAGTACTGTCAGGCCTATTAAGACTGTTGCACCTAAAACTTTTGTGAATGTTGCAAAAACTAGACCAAATGCTTTCCAGAAGTTACATTCACCATCTAGGAGACCTTTTTACCAACAAACAGCACTTAAAAACAGAAATTTGAATAACAAAGTTAATACTGTCAAGGTAAATTCTGTTAATACTGCTAAAGGAAAGAGAGTGACAAGTGTTGTTGGGGAACAAGGAATTAATGCTGTTAAGTCCAAAGCATGCTGGGTTTGGAGACCTAAAATTAAAGTACTAAATCATGTCTTCAAAAACAATGGATCATACATTTGTAAGCAATTTGACTATGTTGATCCAACAGGAAGAATCAAGTCAGTAATGGCTTGGGTCCCAAAGAGAAATTAATTCTCTTATGAGTATTATGCAAAATGTGTTGGATTGTATTTCTCTGTGTTTGGAACTAACATTTTGCAGGTTTAGAGTTTAAAGGTTATTTGATTTCTAAAGGATATGTTGATTTGATGAAAATGCTGGAGTTGAGGGGAGGATATTGATGATAGCATGAATGTCCTTTCAGTGTTGGTTGTATACCACACAACAAATGGTCATCAATTCACCATGTCTAACAGACAAGAAAGAATTGGCTATTCCAGGGCTAGCTGGCAAAGCGTAAAGAATTCCTCAAATCCGTTGATGGCTGATAGTTTGCCAAAAACTATTCTTTCAACTAAGTTTTTGGGATGACTTAAGGTTAACTTTGGAAAGAAATGGGTCAAAATTAGTATTTTGGTTTGACTAACAGTTTTGACTTCTATTCATGGGTTATGCATAAATATGGATCCTCATGAATTTTCACATGTCTATCTAGTTCTTTCTAGTGTGTTTGTGATAAATAGAGGCATGTTGTTGCATGGTTATTGGAGAAAAAGTTAATACTATTAGGCAAATTGTTAATACTGGTGGGTTCAAAAATTAATACTGCTAGTTAAGAAAATGCTTTGGATTGTGTTTTTCTTGGTTTTGAACTAACATTTGCAGGATAAGCAAAATTGATTGGTTATTATCAAGAGAAGTATTGTTTGAGGGGAGGCCTATTATGTCAATATGCAGTCAAGCATGAATGGAAGGATATGTTATATCAAAAGTATGCTAAAAGAATAAAAACATCTAGGCATATAAAAAGAGGTCGGGACACTAAGGTACCTCAGTCTGGTGGCCCCCAGGGGGGGGGGACCAAAACATAAAAAAAAAGGTGGTGATGAGCTGCTCCATAGGAGTTGGGTGAATAATGGAAAGCGTAACACTACTGCTTCTAGCTTAGAAGCAGAGCAGGACAGTGGTAACATAAACTAAGACCCAATCCATGGCAACACTTAATGAATTAAGTCCTTTGGGATTTGGTTCAGGTAGTGGTCCCAGGTGCCAAGTTACCATATTAGGAATGTAGATGCACAAACTAGGTTTGAGGCTGCATCTAAAAGTCCAATGATCCACCTCTCTCAGGAGGTTACACACCTGAATGTGATGAGGACAGGAAGAAACTTAATGAATTGACGGAATTGTGTACCAAACTATCTGAAAAAGTAACCAGCTTGGAGCAAGATCTCAAACAGACTAAGCAGGTTTATGGTAAGGCTCTTACAAAGTTGGTGAAAAAGGTAAAACATTTGGAAGATCAGCTCAAGTCTACAACAAAGAGGAGAAAGGCAAAGGTGGTCATTTCAGATGAAGAAGAGGATTTGGTCTCAGAGGATCCTTGCAAACAGGGGAGGATGTCAAAAACTAAATATGGAAATGTTATGGAAATGTAGAGACAGAACATGCAGAAGAAGAAAGTTCTAAAGTTCACCTTGATGTTTTGAAAAGACTTTCAAAAGCTACACCAGAAGAAGAAGTACTGACAGTTTGCCCACTGAAGATATGGAGAAAGCTTTATGGGTTGAATTGAAAAGACTATTTGAACCAGATAAAGATGATGTACTATGGAAGCTACAAAGATATATCTATTGTCAACTGCAGTTATGGCTTTGATGCTAGGCAGAAGGTTGCAAGTAGAAGAAGATAAGTTGAGGCGGCAAGAGACTTAGTCAAGAAAATTTTCATAGAAGCGACAAACCAGAAGCTGAAGGTGTCTTAGAAGATTCCTCTCAGAGAACAAGATTTAAATTCAAGATATTGATGATTTTGGAGTAAATCACAAGTTTAGGGGAAGGATTGTAGACCAAGGAAGTAAAGTGTTTGGAAGCATCCTCAGCAGAATACATCAGAAAAAACTTAAGATTTGATGGTAAATCATAAGTTTAGGGGAGGATTGTTAGGATTTAGAGCTTTTACACGTAGTACTGCTGATAGTTAGTACTGCCAGTTATAGTTAGTATTGCTAGTTGTATATTTAGTACTGTTAGTCATATATAGTTAGTACTGCTTAAGTGATATGCATGAGTTATATTAAGAATAGATATGCATGATCACTTAACGCGTTTTGTAAGCCCATTAGGGTTTCCTTGGTGCATAAAAGGAACCCTTACGACCTAGTTAGAAACATGAATAAAAAGATATAAAAGTCATAGTTATTTAGGCAAAACATATAGTTGTTTTGTGAATCATTCAATATATTGAAAGTTTTGTGAAAGTTCTTGTGTTACTGTTACATTGTTTCTTCTGGTGTATAAAGATTAGTTTCCGCATAATCTTTATATATTACTCAGGGTTTCTATCAAAGTTGTTTAAGATCTATCTACGACAACTTAAGCTTTAACAAGCTAATCTAAGATCTTTAAAAGGGGATCCACACTATCTTTTCAAGTTAATTACGTACTTCTTATTGATGTCTTTACAAGAATACACAATCATATTGGCTAAACCTTTTAGTGAATATGATAAAGTAGGTATTTATTATTTCTTGACACTAGTTCTAAGTAGGGCGACATACATCAAGGTGTATGAGTCCTAGTAGAATATTAGCTTTCTTCCCATGCGGCTAAGAAAAACCATAAGCCATATTGTTACGTGTTGTACCTTGCACACAATTAAGATTTCTCCTACTTGTGCATGACACAACATCAAGCATTCATACAAATAAATGAGCATATTATGAGTCAGGTTACGATCCTGAGACTAGTGGGTTATGAGTCCACCATGCTTTCGTATGTTTGTATGAATAATATGACAGTGTCACAGATATGATATGATTTAAGTCAAAACTAAAATCACATTTGCATTATAAGTATATCTAGAACTTTATTATTTAATAAGCAATCATGCATAAACATTGTATAGATAACCTTTTAGGCAACGACATTAGAAAAGCGACAAGTTATCTAATAGAATAATATGCAATGATACTTAGAAAATTATGATGCTTCATATGTGAAAAGTAATGTATTAATTCAAGACCAACTAGAAATAAAATGGGTCACTTACAAGGTGATAAGCTCATAGCTCCCACTGAATTTAGACAACATTACATGTGTGTCTGTATTAGTAGTAAAATGCATTGCTCCCACTGGATAAGATAACATTAAATGTGTGTTTATACCAATGAAGTGCAAGTAGCAATTTATTTACTTTTCTACTCTTTGAATATCTGCACATTATCACTAATGTGAGCCTCTTGGGCTAGTAAACATGTACTTAGATATTTAAGGAAGTGCATCAAGTTCTATTATATATATGATGGACTAGCCATCAATGCCATTTTAACTTGAAAGTTTTTGCATGCAATTCCTCCCTCTACATTACCTCAAGGGTGTGTAGAATCTTAAGAAAAATATTCAGTCAAGGAAAACTACTAGAAACATGTTATTACTTTCCTTTTCTCTTTCATGATTTATTGAGATTTCCAATTCTAATCATTAAAACTCATATAATGTCTTGACGCTTCAAGATGTATCATTTTGGTGGCTATAGAAAACATGTTCTCTAGTCATCCAAATAAGATGTGCAACTGTACTTAACCGTAAGACAATATGATTTCTTGAGTAAGTGTGCTTTGAGTTTGATTAGAATTAGAAATTTCAAGTGTTCCTATTATAGCTTTCTCATACAAGTAGAAAGGATAGGAATGAGTCTCTTTCTTACAAGTAAATGAGACTTAGTTTGCCTTCCTCTAACAAAGAAAGGAAGCAAACTTTTGTTTATAGTTTGTGTTGCATAAATGTCATTAATAGAAATTACAAAGTTCAATTTTAGTATTTTCGATAATTAATCCTTTTAAAATTAACTACCTAAGTTTATATAAAACAATTAATTTTACGAAAGGCTAAGATCCTCATTGAGATTCCACCATCACATCAGTTGATCTACTAGTAATGATAGATTCAATAGGTAGGTGACGTTTACCAATTGCAAACCTGTGCAATTCTTAGACCATATGGGACTCATGATATTTGTAACCAGAGAAACAATGTCAAGCTTGCATGTTGAGTCCCTGTGAGGTCTTAAATATAGGATCAATAAGCAATAAAGTGTTTAGTCTAGAGAGAGAAAGTAGAGAGAGAAATAGGGAGGAGGAGGATTAGAGAAAAGGAGGAGGATTAGAGAAAAGATTAGAATAAGATTAAGAAACACCTAGAGAAACCCCTCACAAATGAGGTGGTGGAGGGGTATTTATACCCAATTACAATATGAGCATGGAGCCCTTGTCTTTTAGACTTTTACCATTTAGCCCCTTTGTCTTTTAGACTTTTTCTATTTAGCTAAGTCTTATGACTTTATTTTAGTCACGAGCCTTTCACTTACCCTATTACACAATATTATTATTCTATTTATTACAAGACTTCTATCTCAATAAGATCGTCACTTTTATCAATCCTAACAATCTTCCCCCAAGGGACGATCATTGAGATCTCTCTTTGATTGCATTAATGATCATCATTTTCTTATTCGTAACAATCTCCCACTAAAGGATGATCATTGAGATTTCTCTTGTGACTTTGAACTTTGAACTTTAATACTTGTTTGTCTTGTGTCTTGTTGTGTAATAGTGGTCTTGTTCTAATCATGCTCTTGTGATCTTGATCTTTATCTTTTCATTATCCTTTTTTTTCTTTGCCTTTGAGTTCTTTTCATATCATCATTCTTTACCGTGAATCCATCTTGATTTATCTTTTGAAGCTTCTAACCAACATACTCATACTTTCTTGACATCTTACACTCTTTCTCATGTAGAACCTTTGTCTTGATCAATAACTTGATGATTTGAGGAAGTTCTTTGGTTTATCAGAGTTGCAGAAGTGTATCTTTGAACTTTGAGTATGAGAAATGAAGGTATGAATTACGACGGTGTTCTTGTTTCAAAAAGGTAGAGATGTTGTTGATGTTCTTCCCCCAAATAAACAACCATTCGTATATACATATTCCATTTCTGTTCCCCCAAATTTTTTTTTAATTTTTTTTAATATTTTTTTTTTTTAATTATTTTCTTTTTTTACAATATCTTTGCAACTCTATCGAAATATCCAGCTTGAACACTTCTCTTCCCCCTGATTGCATTTGATGACTATCAAACATATTCATAATCTTGTTACGTCTGAATATTCGATAGTGAAGTCATGTGTGGAGTGGGGTCTAAGCATGAGAGTCAACTACTAACTTTAATTCCAACAATCTCCCCTTATCAATATTGTGACATCATAAGTAACCTTTGGTAAACATCCAATTACTTCACTTGAATAAATCAAGGAAATGTTGTTTGTATTTTTGGAAAACAAATTTTGAAAAAACATGATAACTACTAGATCACTTAGATTATTAGTTAACACTAATTGAATCATTAAACAATCATTTTCAAATTAGTGACCTACGTTCAATGTTGGCTTGATGTTAGCACTGGTAGGATTTCTATTCATCATTGTGAATACTATACTTAAGTATCACTATTGAATGTTCCGCGCAATGTCACATAGACATATAATCGACTCTTGTACTTTTTGTATCTTTGATGTTTAATACAAATGTACTTTTATGTCATATGTGAGATTTATGATTTGATTTCATTTGGCTCTAGACTCAATAAGTGCTTTTTGGTTTTAGTGATCGAAGGCTGGAGCAGACTACCACCTTTTCAATATCTATAATCTCGGAGTGAGATGTCAATAGATTATGCATTTAATCTCTGTAACAATGAAACAAGAATTCTTTTGAGAGAATCTTGAGTGGCTGGGAAGGGTTGTGCATTGCATCACTGGGTCCATGATGTCTTTCTTCAATACCAAATATCATCTTTGTGATATTCGATAGATTATGTATTGACTTGGTTTCTGCCTAAAGTTTTGTGGAGGGCTTCTTTCTTGTTCGCGAACGCCTTTATCATATATTTCTTTTTCATTCTTCTACCCCTTCAATGTAACTATCGGTCCTCATTATCATCTTGTTGTGATTGTTCCGATGATAACTCATGCTTAGTTAACATTATTCCCATTCACATTCTACTCCATCATACCTAAGGACTTATATTCTATCTATGGAATGTCCCTGGGTAGATCCCTCCGTTTGGTGGATTCATGGGTAATACTAACCTTTTACCACCTTAGATCTTCTTTGTTATTGTGAGGTAGTGGGTTGATGGGTTATTTAAGATCAAAAACATTAAAACCTTTGAAAAATCAATCGTAGTGTTTGATTATAATTAAAACATTTTAACACTTTGAAAGTTTCACTTTTTGAGAAATACTCACCTACACATGTGCATTGATATTCAAAATTATTTTGCACGGAGGAAAGAGTTGATTGCACTTTGAGTCTTTTAGATCACTTTGATATTCCACACACTTAAGCATTTATCTTTCTTGATCACATTTTAATCCAATTTTCTCCCCCTCAAAAATAGCATACCAAATGATATTTTTGATATCAATGGATTAAAATAGCTATATGAGAATTTGAAAACACATGGGAGAGGGGGGGGGGGGGCGGGGGGGGGGGGGGGGGGGGTGGGGGGGGGGGGGGGGGGGGGGGGGGGGGGTGGGGGGGGGGGGGGGGGGGGGGGGGGGGGGGGGGGGAAACGGATATAGCATGATTATGATTTGGAACCTTTTTGAATGTTCTAAACAAATTTGAAAAATAGTTGCGTCAAAGTATATAAATATCTAAAACGTATGGTCAGTAGATTGCTCACTCCTCATCCTGTTAATTTCAGGAAACGGTCGTAACCGGACATAATCTTCACCATTTGCACGCTTATCGATATAAACATACTTGACCACAACTTCTTTTAAATCGATTATTATTCATTTGTTCAAAACATTTTCATTTGTATACCATTTTGCTTGAGCTCAAGATTTTGAATATCTTAAATGAAATAGCTCAAGTCCAAGAAGTTGTAAACTTCCCGTTGTGAGGATAAATGTACAAAAATGTACACTTTCCTTTATTTGAAGAATGAGTCCTAAGCTGACATTTACTTAGAAGTCGTATGTCCCGAGCACACTTTTTGAAAATATGTTGATAAAATATTGCTCGAGACAAAGAAGATTTCTCTTCTTTTAAAGATAAAGCGCACTGAAACGTACACTTCCCTTTTATTTGAAGACCGGGTTGAAATCTGACATTTGATTCCAAACCATTTTGGTGAGCAAACTTTTGAAACATTTTTGAAAAACTTGAATAATTTTTGCTCAAAACAAGAAGATTTCTCTTCTTTTTAAGGTAAAGCGCACTGAAACGTACACTTCCCTTTTATTTGAAGACCGGGTTGCAATCTGACATTTGATTACAAACCATTGACTTGAGCTACAAAACTTTGAATGTTTTATTTGAATAGCTCAAGACCGAAAAGATTTCTCTTTTCGTTGTTAAGGATAAATGCACTGAAACGTACATTTTCCTTTTATTTAAAGCACGGGTTGCAATCTGATATATGATTACAAACCATTGACTTGTTTAAGCTACAAAACTTGAATGTTTTAATGAAATAGCTCAAGACCGAAAGATTTCTCTTTTTTCGGGTGGGGTTATGTTAAGGATACATGCACTAAAACGTACCATTTTCCTTTATGTAAAGCACGGGTTGCAATTTTGTTATATGATGACTAAACTCATTGAAATCAAATTTAGACACAAATTTTGGAACCCATTTATGCATTGGTGCTACGGGTTTACCAAATTCTGGAACCCACCAATTGAAAGTTGTGTCAAGTCGATGTAAAGATGTTGAGTTCCAACGAGGGCTTGAAACCGGTGTTTCATTTGAAAACAGCTCTCGTGGAATCAACGGAGATTTAAAATTCCTCTTGATATTCCATTGATTTTTGAAACTCGGTGTTTTAAATCTTGTTGACGAAGAAGATTTCCATTTGTTAATGTCATTTGATGAAACATCCTGAAAATTTGTTTCGTTGGAAACTCTTCCTTTCTTGTTGATGGTGAAGCATGTCATTCTTGTTTTGCATCGAAAGCATTTTTGATTTGGAATATTTGAATGACTTTGCTTTGGCCTCCACACTTGTTTTACCGGTGTACAAACGAGAGTGTGGAGTAATAAAAACGTGATTCTTTCCTTTGAAAGCGCTCACGCGGCGCACTTAATCTCTTTTGAGAAGAAGATGATTCAATTTTTGAGGTTCCTTAATTGGCTCCATACTTGTTTTGACGTGTAAAACTCGAGTGTGATGTTTTCAATATAATGATTTGATTATTTCCTATTTGGAAGGCTCTTGTCTTAAAACCCTTATGAAGGAGAAAAATGTTTTCAAAACTTGAGATTTCCTTAGAAACTTCCCCCTTTTGCCCCCCACCCCATATCTTTTTGTAAAGAAAGGTTGTAAACTGAGACTACCTTCGTGAAACGGTTTTGAAGACTACTGTGTGTACCTTTTCCGAAAACACTTTCTTTAGGTTTTGAAGACTTTGAATCTTTGATGTTCATTTTTGACGATTAGAGAATCAAAACTGCACTTGTAAAGCATTCTATGAAGTCCTCAATCTCATGATATTCTTTTGACAAGAAAGAATATTTGAGATGCCAATTTTGATACCAAATATGCAATTCGTGTTAAAAGTGATCTTTTATTTTTAGGCAAAAGGATGTGTAGTGGATGTTTTGACAACTCTTTTTCACACTCATACTTTGGGAGAAACCCATGTTTTAAAATTTGAGAGTTATCACAATTTATCAGCTGGTGGTTTTCCCAAAATTAAATGTTTATCAAAACTTAGTGTGCACAGACTTTCCTTTTAGTTTTTCAATGAGTTCTCTAAATGATAATTTCTTTCAAAAATTGATCCTTTTCAGCTTAAGAATCATCAACCTTTAGAGCAATTGTCGTTCAAAAACAACTTTGTTTTTTCAAGTTTTCTTAAATACGCTTAATTTTAGTTGTTCTGTGGAACAATTCAAGCTTGACGTCATTAAATTTTTGTTTGTTGAGGTCTAAACTTTTCAAGCTCGAAAAACTTTTGTTTGAAACTCACATTGCATTATCACAAACATTCTCCCCGATTCTATGTTAAGTTCAGATATATCCAACTGCTTCTTTTTGGAACAAATAATTTTTCGAGATGTTTTTTAACTTAGGTTTCAGGCCAAATTCTAAAATTGAGACTTCAGATTTTCTGCCTCGTCTTGTGTTACATTTGAAGTTTTTGTTTGGACTCGCGACTTTTTGATTTGGAATCAAAACAAGTTTTGGAAATCTACTTCAAATGCTCTTCTCCTTAATTTAATGACGCCACACGATATGCCCAAACTCAATGTTTTCTCGTTTCTTCTCAACTCAAAAATCGTCCTTAACTTTGGCTTCATCACATTGATGGGTCTTAACTTTTAACCTTTGAACCGACTCAAACAAATCTTTATAAGTCTGTTTCAAATGAGAATTTTCGAGTTGTAATGATGCCATAAAGTTCTTATTTTCTTTTTGCATTGTTTTCAAAGAATTATTTTCTCGAGACTTATGTTGAAGTGCAATTTCAAAAGCAATACTCTTTGCCTCAGATTTTGACAAATCTTTTTCCAATTCAACAATTCGTTTTGACAATCCCTGAGTGACTTCAAATGAAACATCGTTTGACTCTTTTGAAATTCTTTCAATTTCATCATGTAAATCCTTATTCCTTATTTTCAAACAAGAAGTTATGACAAGATTATTGATATCTGCAGTTAAGGATGCTTCCAAGAGTTGATCTTTTAACAAATCATTTTGATTCTCAATTTCATCAAGATAGACATCATTTTGCTTAAACGCATCTTTCATTTCTTTTATATCTTTGTGAAATAGGATCCTGTAAATGCATCTTATGAAATGGGTTTAAACTGTTTTTGACAACAAACCTCCAATAGTTCAATCTTGTTAGTGACGTGTAAAAATGCATGCTCTTTACTGCTTCTGTTTTATTAACAGAGACAGCTTTTCAAACCAACTTTTATATTGTATAACCTTTGATCAAAGGTGACTCACTCGGCATGCTTTTTGTTTCCAGAATCTTAACAGAATCGCTTTAACACATGGAATAGAACGAAGATGTAAAAATAACAGTTTGCTAAGCAGAAAGCTCTTTTTGGGAACAAAGTTTCTTTATAAAGTTTGTACAACTTTTTGTAGTCGATTGGTTGAATCTTTAACTCTTGGTTCTCAAAAAGAAATTTGGAAAAAGTTCAAGAGTTAAAGATTCAACCAATCGACTACAAAAAGTTGAACAAACTTTATAAAGACTTTGTTCCTCAAAAAGAGCTTTCTGCTTAGCAAACATATTTTTCATCTTCTTCTATTCCATGTGTTAAAGATTCTGTTAAGATTCTGGAAACCAAAAAGTAATGCGGTGAAGGTCACTTTGATTCAAGTGTTATACAATATAAAAGTTGGTTTTGAAAAGCTGTCTCTGTTAATAAAACAGAACAGTAAAAGAGCAAGCATTTTTTACACGTCACTAACAGAGATTGAACGTATTGAGTTTTGTCAAAAACAAGTTAAACCAATTCTTAAGATGCTTTTCAGGATCTATTTCACAAAGATATAAAAGAAATGAAAGATGCGTTTAAGCAAAATGATGTCTATCTTGATGAAATTGAGAATCAAAATGATTTGTTAAAAGATCAACTCTTGGAAGCATCCTTAACTGCAGATATTCGATAATCTAGTCATAACTTCTTGTTTGAAATAAGAATAAGGATGTTACTTGATGAAATTGAATGAATTTCAAAAAGAGTCAAACGATTGTTTCATTGAGTCACTCAGGGGGATTGTCAAAACGACATTGTTAATTGAAAAAGATTTTCAAAATTCTGAGCAAAGAGTATTGGCTTTTGAAATTGCACTTCAACATATGTCTAGAGAAAATAATTCTTTGAAAACAATGCAAAAAGTAAAATAAGAACTTTATGGCATCATTATCAACTCTGAAAAATTCTCATTTGAACGACTTATAAAGATTTGTTTGAGTAGGTTCAAAGGTTTTAAAAGTTAAGACCAATCATATGTTGATGACCACCCAAGTTTTAAGGTCGATTTTGTTGGAGATGAAACGAGGGAGATACATTGATGTTGGAATATCGTGTGGCGTCATTAATTAGGAGAGACGAACATTTGAAGTTGATTTACAAAAACTTGTTTGATTCAATCAAAAGTCGCGGGTTCAAAACAAAAACTTCAAGTAACACAAGGACGATGGCAGAACAGAAAGAGAAAATCTGAAGTCTCAATTGTTTGAATTTGCTGAAACTAAGTTAAAAAACATTCTCGAAAAAATTGATTTTTTCAAAAAGAAGCAGTTGGATATTTCTGAACTTAACATAGAATCGGGGGAGAATGTTTGTGATAATGCCAAATGTGAGTTTCTAACAAAGTTTTTCGAGCTTGAAAAGGTTTTAACTCAACAAACAAAAGATTTTAATGACGTCAAGCTTGAATTGTCAAACAGAACAACTAAATTTGAGGCGTATTTTGAAAAACTTGAAAAAACAAAAGTTGTTCTTGAACGACAATTGGCTCGTAAGGTTGATGATTCTAAAGCTGAAAAGGATCAATTTTTGAAAGAAATTAATCATTTGAGAACTCAATTGGAAAATCTAAAAGGAAAGTCTGTGCAAACTAAGTTTGATAAACATTTAATTTTGGGAAAACCACCAGCTGATAAATTGTTGATAAACTCTCAAATTTTAAAATCATGGGTTTCTCCCAAAGTTGATGTGAAAAAGAGTTTGTCAAAACCAGCCACTACACAGTCTTTGCCTAAAAATGAAAAAGATCAGCTTTTAACACGAATTGCATATTTGGAATCAAAATTGGCTTTCTCCAGTATTCGTTCTTGTCAAAAAGAATATCATGAGTTGAGGACTTCATATAATGCTTTACAAGTGAAGTTTGATTCTCTTAATCGGCAAAAATGGAACATCAATGTTTCAAAATCTTCAAAACCTAAAGAAAGTGTTTCGGAAAAGGTTCACACAGGTGAGTCTTCAAAACCGTTTTCACGAAGGGTTTCTCAGTTTACAACCTATTCTTTACAAAAAGATAGGAAGTTTTCTAAGAAATCTCAAAGTTTTGAAACATTTTCTCCTCATAAGGGTTTTAAGACAAGAGCTTCAAATGGAAATAATCAATCTTTTGAAACATCACACTCGTGTTTTACACCGGTAAAACAAGTATGGAGCCCAATTAAGGAATCTCAAAATTTTGAAGCATCTTCTTCTCAAAGAGTTTTAAGACAAAGTACTTTCAAAGGAAAGAAAAAGAATCGTTTTTATACTCCACACTCTGTTTTACTCCGGTTTAGAACAAAGTGTGGAGGCCAAAGCAAAGTCATTCAAATATTCCAAATCAAAAATGCTTTCGATGCAAAACAAGAATGACTTTGCTTCAACCATCAACAAGAAAGGAAGAGTTTCAACGAAACAAATTTTCAGGATGTTTCATCAAATGACATTAACAAATGGAAATCTTCTTCGTCAACAAGATTTAAAACACCGAGTTGAGTTTCAAAAATCAATGGAATATCAAGAGGAATTTTAAATCTCCGTTGATTCCACGAGAGCTGTTTTCAAATGAAACACCGGTTTCAAGCCCTCGTTGGAACTCAACATCTTTACATCGACTTGACACAACTTTCAATTGGTTTTCAAAATTTGGTAAACCGTTAGCACCTGCTTAAATCGGGTTCAAAAATTTGTTGTCTATATTTTGATGTCAATGGTTCTGTATTTCATATATCAGATTGCAACCCGTGCTTTAAATAAAAGAAATGTACGTTTTTAGTGCTATTTATCATTACCAACGAAAAGAGAATTCTTTTTCGCGGTCGTGAGCTTATTCAATTAAAAACATTCTCAAAAGTTTTGTAGCTCAAGTCAATGGTTTGTAATCATATATCAGATTGCAACCCGTGCTTTAAATAAAAGGGAAATGTACGTTCAGTGCATTTATCCATTAAACAACGAAAAGAGAAATATTTTCGGTCTTGAGCTATTCAAATAAAACATTCAAAGTTTTGTAGCTCAAGTCAATGGTTTGTAATCAAATGTCAGATTGCAACCCGGTCTTCAAATAAAAGGGAAGTGTACGTTTCAGTGCGCTTTACCTTAAAAAGAAGAGAAATCTTCTTGTTTTGAGCAAAATTTATTCATCTTTAAAAAAAAAGATTTTCAAAAATGTTTCAAAAGTTTGCTCACCAAAATGGTTTGGAATCAAATGTCAGATTTCAACCCGGTCTTCAAATAAAAGGAAAGTGTACGTTTCAGTGCGCTTTATCTTCAAAAGAAGAGAAATCTTCTTTGTCCTGAGCAATTTTTTTATCAAAATCTTTTTAAAAAAAATGTGCTCGGGACATACGACTTCTAAGTAAATGTCAGCTTAGGACTCATTCTTCAAATAAAGGAAAGTGTACATTTTTGTACATTTGTCCTCACAACGGGAAGTTTACAACTTCTTGGACTTGAGCTATTTCATTTAAGATATTCAAAATCTTGAGCTCAAGGAATAATGCTTATACAAATGAAAATGTTTTGAACAAATGAATAATAATCGATTTAAAAGAAGTTGTGGTCAAGTATGTTTATATCGATAAGCGTGCAAATGGTGAAGATTATGTCCGGTTACGACCGTTTCCTGAAATTAACAGGATGAGGAGTGAGCAATCTACTGACCATACGTTTTAGATATTTATATACTTTGACGCAACTATTTTTCAAATTTGTTTAGAACATTCAAAAAGGTTCCAAATCATAATCATGCTATATCCGTTTTCTCCCATGTGTTTTCAAATTCTCATATAGCTATTTTAATCCATTGATATCAAAAATATCATTTGGTATGCTATTTTTGAGGGGGAGAAAATTGGATTAAAATGTGATCAAGAAAGATAAATGCTTAAGTGCTGTTTTGTGAATATCAACGTGCACTCTAAAAGACTCAAAGTGCAATCAACTCTTTCCTCCATGTGCAAAATAATTTTGAATATCAATGCACATGTGTAGGGGGAGTATTTCTCAAAAAGTAAAACTTTCAAAGTGTTAAATGTTTTGATTTATATCAAACACTTTGATTGATTTTCAAATGGTTTTATGGTTTTCATCTTAATACCAAATCACAACTACCTCACAATGATCAAGAATATATAAGGTGGTAGTGTTAGGGTATTATCCCATGATCCCGCAAATGACCAGAACCGGTGTGGATCATACCCAAGGGAACATTCCATAGATAGAATATAAGTCCTTAGGTATGATGGAGTAGAATGTGAATGGGAATAATGTTAAAAACTAAGTCATGAGTTATCATCGGACATCACATACAAGATGATAATGGAGGACGCGTTAATAGTTTAACATTGAAGGGGTTGAAGAATGAAAAGAAATATATGGATAGAAGGGTGAAGGAAAGAACCCTCCACAAAACTTTAGGCAAGAAACAAAGTCAATTACATAATTCTATCGAATATCACTAAGATGATATTGGTATGGAAGAAAGACATCATGGACCCTGTGATGCAATGCACAATCCCTTCACAACCACTCAAGGATTCTCAAAAGAATTCTTGTTTCATTTTCACAGAGATTAAAGGCATAATCTATTAACATCTCACTCTAAGATTGTTGATATTGAAAAGGTGGTAGTCTGCTCTAGCCTCCGATCACTAAAACCAAAATGCACTAACTGAGTCTAAAGCCAAATGAGATCAAATCATAAATCTCACATAGGACACAAAAGTACATTTGTATTAAACATCAATGATACAAAAAGTACAAGAGTCTCTTATATGTCTATGTGACATTACATGTCTTAGTGACATTGCACGAAACATTCAAGAGTGATACTTCAAAGTATTCACAATGATTGAATAGAAATCCTACCAGTGCTAACATCAAGCTAACACTGAACATAGGTCACGAATTTGAAAATGATTGTTTAATGATTCAAATAAGTGTTAACTAGTAATCTAAGTGATCTAGTAGTTATTGTGTTCTTTTGGATTTGTTTTTGAAAAATACAAACAACATTTCTTTGATTTACTTACAGTGTCACAAGATTGATGAGAGAGATTGTTATTACTCTTACATTGCTATATTCATCTTCAAACAACAACAACAATAACATCTCTACCTTTCTCAAGCAAGTACAACATTGTATTCATACCTTCATATCTCATACTCAAAAGGTCAAAGATACACTTCTGCAACTCTGATAATCAAAGAACTTCTTCAATCATCAAGTTGTTGATCAAGACGAAAGTTCTACATAAGGAAGATTGTTAGCTGTCAACAAAAGTATGAGTATGTTGGTTAGAAGATTCAAAAGACAAATCAAGATGGATTCACGATAATTATGTTGGCAAAGAAATGATGATACGAAAAGATCTTAAATGAATGAATATATAAAGATAAAGATCACAAGAGCATGATTAGAACGAGACCAATATTACACAACAAGACTCAAGACAACGAGCATTAAAGATCAAAGATCAAGGTCACAAGAGAGATCTCAATGATCATCCCTTAGAGGGAAATTGTTAGGAATAGAAAGTGTTGATCATTAATGTAATCAAAGAGAGATCTCAATGATTGTCCCTTAGGGGCAGATTGTTAGGAATGAAAAGTGACGATCTTATTGAGAGAAAAGTCTTGTAATAAATAGTGAAATAATAATGTGTAATAGGTTAGGTGAAAGGCTCGTGACTAAAATGTAGTCACAAGACCCGGCTAATAGCTAAAGGCTAAAAGCTAAGAGCTAGCAGCTCACTCTTGTAAATGGGTATAAATACCCCTCCCTACCTCACTTGTGAGGTGATGCTTCTAATTCTATCTTCTCATTTCCTCCCACTCTTTCTCTCTCTACTCTATCATCTCCTCCTCATTCTCTCTAACTACTTTCTCTTTCTATAACAAACACATACACACATCTAAACACATACTAGATAGCTTATTCGCTCCATAAATCAAGACCTAACAATTTCATTGTCATCAAAAGACACTTCCTCTTCATCCTATTTATATTCTTCAACAACGAGACCTTGGTTTCTAACCTGTAAAGATTTAGATGTTGATGCACAAGAACTGATGAGGGCCTGCTTAGCCTTGAATTTGTTGTATTTAGCTTCAAAGTCTTTGTTAGGCCTCAGTTCAGGTTTGTGTTGCTGAGAGGAACTAATGAAATTGGGTTGAGTATTGTTTTGAAAGGGTGATGAGTATAAGGGAACTGAAGTTTTAGAAAAACCATCTCTTGCAAAGTGACCATTCCTTCCATATTTATGGCATTTAGTTTGGTCAATTGCCTTTGCACCACTGAACCTTTGAGTACCTTTTTTGAAGAACCTTTTAGACTTGGCCAGAAGAACTCTTTCATGAAATTCCATTTCAAGGTCATTCATATATTCTTGACTGCTTCTTGTATCCTCTTCATCATCATGATTATCTTGAAAGTCTTGGACAATATAGGTTGAGATGAAAGCAGTTGACAAGGGTGTTGTAGAGGTTAAAGATTTTTTCTTTTCAGTTTCATAAATATTGTCAATAAGGTTTTCTTCATACTTAGGTTTGCCAAATAGAGAAGCAAGCTCAGAATCCTTAACATGGTTAGTGTTTCTGAGACTTTGGCAGAAACTTAGCCACTTCTTTGGTAACCCATTTATGAAGCTGGTATTTATTTCAAGCTTTGAAAGTTTGATGCCATCATTTACTAATTCATTAATTAAAGCTTTGTATCTGTTGAAATTTTGTATTAGAGTTTCACATTTCTTGAATTTAAAGGTATTATAACACAACTTTATGTTCAGGACCTTACTTTCTTTCACATCAGCGGGGCCCTCATGATATAGTATCATGTCATCCCAGGTTGATTTTGCTGTCTCACAGTTGATAAGAGAATTCATTTGGTCATCTAGTAGGACGGACATGATGAGAATTTTGAGTCGCTGATCTAAGTTAGCAGTCTTTCTTTCATCACCTATCTATTATCCTTTAGGTTTTCGTTGACCAGCTGTCTGTGGGACATAAGGACCATTGAGAAGAATGTTTTTGAATTGAAGTTCAATACCAACTATATGGCACAAGAACCTTTTCTTCTAATTGGTGAAATTTTCCACCTCAAGCATAGGACCAACATTTAACTGGCCACCTCTATATTCAAGAGTTATTGGTACTTTTTCTTCCATTTAATGGATCTTGATTTTAAAAATCTTTTAAGCAGTTTTATAAAAGGATATTAAAAAGGTTTTATAAATCAAACTGCTCTGATACCACTTGTTGGTCCCCTTGAATGTGATTTAAGGTTATTAAGTTAAACTTATCACATTCCATGGCAACAAAGTGTATGTTTAAAAAAATATATAAGAGATATTAAGAACAAGTTTAAAACAGACATAAGTAACTTTTCAACGTATAAATTCTTATTAGAATAAAATAAAGAATCTATGGCACACTTTGCTTGCGGAATAACAAAGTGGTTGAATGACAATATGGGTGATTTCCTCTACAACTTAAACTCAAACCTAAGTTACAAGTTTAAGTACAAAAAATTTAACCAACACTTGAGCTTCAGCTCCAGTGGTTCTTTAGTTTGATTTTGGGAGTAAATTGCTCTTTAATGTGTTTCACATTAATTGGAAGAGATGCATTTTAGTCTCACATCTTATTCCTTTTATACCCAAGGAATTAGGGTTTACAAAGTGTTACCTAGTACACATGTCATGCATTAGATGGGTAGTTGAGATCCCATTTAATGCACACATGCTTTAAGGTACTAGGTATAGTCCTTTAAAGAAAGTTGTTGTAATTCTATACCAACTTTAGAAGTATTCATTCCCAAAGAGATATGTTTTATTCTTTTTGACATAAAGCAATCATTTTCCCCGCCATATAAACCTTCTAAAAGTGAAACATTTCTTTTTAGCTTCTAAGAAGAAATTGACATCATTCAGCTTGGCATTGCTAACCAAGGTGAACTGAAACTCTTGCTAAGGTCTTGTTTCAGCACCTGAACCGCCACATAAACTAAAGTGAAGATACTCCTTGAACTTCTAAGTACATAAAGAACGGAAGCTGAATTGTCTTCAACTAGACTATACTAAGGGTATTTTGTGTTTAAATCTACCGAGAGACTGAAGGGCTCAGAACTTATTGGTTTTGTGCTCATGTCATACGGATATTTATACGGCTGAGAATACGTGAGCCTACGGGGTCACACACGTTAATACACTTAGATATCACTATATTGTTATGTATATAATAATATAAGTGTATATTTATTATATATGTATTAATACTCGATTAATGTATATAATAATATAAGTGTATATTTATTATGTATATTAATAATTCAACGATAAAATACTAAAGGTTGTTAATTAGTTTGGTTACGAATAATTAACTATAAGGCTTTTTAATTAATGGGTAGTTAAAAGTAATTATCCATAAATAATTAAGAAAGTCAAAAATTCAACACCAAGGGTGTATTTGGACTATATGGTGGCCAGTTAGAGAGAAGGAAATAAGAGGGACCAAAAGTGTCAAGATTAGGTAGCTTTTTTCCAAAGCTATGTGACCCTAATCCTAACACTATAAATAGAGGATCCCTAGACCTCATTATTTATCCCATTCCCTTCTTCTCTTCTCCTTGTAATCGAAGCAAACAAACAACCTTTAGGGTTTTTGGTTTTTTTGATTACTTGACGTATTCTTGAGCGTTGGTTCGTGGAACTAGCATTCGGGTGGTATTGGTTGACGTGTAGTGTATGAATTGCGTAGAGGTTACTTATTTTAGTAACTCGAAGGGTTTCGGTTTCACATGTATTACACACATGCGTGTACTCAAAGAAATCTTCGGTTCTTCACGTAGCTTGGTTGCTATTCGGTATGTTTTCTGTTTATGTTTTATGTTAATTATAAATGTTATTTGAGTTTTATTCCACTGCGTAGCTCATTTAATATTCATGTAGTATTAGGGTTTTAGACCAAGATTTCCAACAGTGGCATCACAAGCAGTTCATATAGTGTTATAATTACATAAAAACGGTAAAATACCAAAAATACACATATTTTGTGAATATTTTCTTGCCTTTTTATGTGTAATTTATTTTAGAAATTTATTTACTGAAATAATTAATAATATAAAACACATAAAATCTGAAAATATAAATATGGTATGTATTTTGGAAGATCCGGCTAAAATATAAATGCATATTTATGAATATTTCTTGCCTTTTATGTGAAAACTATTTTAGGAATTTATTTAGTGAAATATATTCCTCCTAAAGATCACATAAAATATAGAAATAAAATATGTTACATATTTTGTGAATATTATTTCCTTTTATGTGAACATTTTTAAAGAAATTATTTAGTAAAAGATTTTTGTTCAAAAAATATCACATATATATGGAAAATGAATATTTACTTGCCTTAAGGCTGTCCTGTGTAGAATGATACAGTATATGGTCCCTGGTTAGTATATATGTTAGTTAGTGCGAGTAGGCGAGATGCTTGCGCTATCATAGGAATATAGTACATACTCTTATAAACGCATTTTGTGTGAGAACAGTCAGTTAGGGAGAGATGCTAGTAGTAATCAAGAAACCTAACCGACAGCGCCCTATCGTCAATGCGACCGTACACAAGACTACCAAAAAGCTACGGAACCACATTCCAGGCTTGATCCATCTAAGTTATAAAATCCTAGAAGAGATCTTTTAGTTTAATAGTCTTGTTCTTCTTATAGGCTTTGTCTAATTTCCGCATAGACATTAGCTTTGTTTAGGCAAAAGAGTCTCTCTTGTGATTAGCTGTGATTACATAGGTTTATCATCATACCTTGAACAGCAGTAAAGATCTATTCAACCCCTCCATCCCCCCAACCCCACCCCCACTAAGGATGTTGTGATAGACACTCAGCAAGGGCAGTATCCACGAGACTTGTTAAAAAAAAGGAGTGATTTGAGCATCGATCTCTGGGATAAGAAGAACACGTAGATCTTAGACTCTTAGAACCTGAAACAACTTACATCTTCCTAAGATAGCGAACATGCACCAATAGTCTCGCCTGAACATCATCGACAATTCCCTCGCAAGGTAGTTTCGCGAACAGTCTGCACAACTTTTCAAGAGTAGGGCGGGCTCATATATGATGACAGCTTTGATATAATAGATGACAATGCTCAACCACAACAACAGCAAAACATTCAACCTTAAATCATCACCACTGTCTCAAACAACAATGCAAAGTTTCCTTATTTGAAGAAGGATTGATGTCATTAGGCTGGGCTATGAAGATGAATACTGGAGTCACAAACAAGATGATATGAATATCTAGAAGGTGATTCAAATTCACACAACTTAAAAATGCTAGAAGAGTCGTGTGTAAGGTCAATATTCTTCCCCCAATGACTGGCAAGATGAACACATTAGCTAGTTCAATGGAATCAAGGCAAGAACTACCTTGCTTCCAGTCTATCTTCCTGATGACAGAGGTGGCTGATTTCCATTATATGGATGATGCAAGGAATATATGAGACATAGCAGTCCAACAGTCTAGGTTTGTAAATCACTAGAATCCAAAGATGAGTACTGATCGACAAAACAGGAGAGAGGCCAATGCTCTGATACACAAGAGTCATCTTCATCAGAGGAACTTATGTCTATCAGACATTAGAGAGTATTATCAAGAGGGATTGCACAAAGGGTATAGCAGATGCAGAAAAGGAAGTATGTTGAGGTGGCAAAGTTATATACAGTAGACTCTTGGTGTCTCGCGAATTTGAGTGCAAGTTATCATCTCTATAGCAATGGTGAGTTCTTAAGTAATGGAAAGATGATCGGACGGCCAGATTCTCTGCTCTTTGATTTCTTCTCTCGGATCTGACAACGATAGCAGAGAAGTTACAAAGATGGAGCGTAGAAATGTCCATCCGCAAGTCGCGATCATCGAGTCCTGTAGCATCGATCAGTCTATAGCAAGAGAGTGAGTTAGCATATTTATCGCTATGGATTTAGATAGCTCAGTAACAGTGTGCGGTCTAGGGCCACTACTGGCTACTTAAGACGCAAAGATAACCAGACTAGTCACAGTACTGATCTCAACAATTACATTTCATCCATCGCCTGTGCTGCTACTAATAAATCCTGGCTGCTATTTCCTATTTCTACTGATGTTCCTATTGGTGGAGACTTTGGAACTCAGTCTCTGCTCAATTGTCTACATAAGTCACATCACAGAAATACATTTCCAAGAGAAATCGGTCGATCAATGTATTCGAGAGCACACATCGGCCTCTTGCCCCTGTTCAGTCTGAATAGCGATACAATGAACTTTGCATACAAATCAACAGTACAGACAAATGAGACATGCTTATAGTCCAGAGCATTGAAGCTGGTCGATAGTTAGGTTAGAAGGGGGGGGGGGGGGGGGGGGCTGCTTGAGAGGGAAAGATCTGAGAAAGAAAAAGCTAAAATTTCAAGATATGATGCAATTTTTGCAAGCAGTTGGAACAAGAGGTAGAGATGTCTGCTTCTCAGAGGGAGACCAGACAAGTATAGGTTCTTTCATCTGCAAAGCATTATTCTGATGCAGATTGGATTGACATCATGGCTCAAGTTCATGCCAATGCAGGCCTTTCTTCTGAGCTTCTGGGTGCAGATGTGAATGATGATAATTTTGCTGAGAGGATGGTTGCATTAATCAATCAAAGGAAGAGAGCATTTGCTGAACAAACGGCTAAAGAGAAGAGGGATAAACCAATGACACCTGCTCAACAAAGGGAATACATGAGAGTATTTGTCAAGAATCAGAGTACCACCATTTACTCTACTGGCTGGTCTATGAAATATGTGAAATCCTTGACTGATGAGCAACTCATAGCTGAGTTTGAGAAGATCAGGATGGCTGTGGCAGATCTTAAGTCTCAAGAACTCAGAAGGACTCTGAAAAGAGCTGGTGAAGCTCTGGAACCAGACACTTCAAAGAAGCAAAAGTCTACTGAAGCCCCCATTCCATCTGTGCCTGATGTTCCCCAACCACCAGTTGTTTCTTCACCCAAATCTTCTGGCACAAGGAGGAAGTCTCTTGGCAGGAGTCGTATAACTAAGCCCAAATCTATACTTACAGAATTGGATTTAGATGCAGATGATAAGACATTCATCAAGGTTGTTTCTGATGAGGACTCTGAAGATGAGGCTCCTATTCTTTGGTCTGCTTTTGCTGGTTGGGAGGTGATCTCTACTCCTCTGGGAGAAATTAATGCTCTTTATATGATGGATCAGTCTACCAAACATTTTACCACTCTAAGGGAGATCCTTCATATGGTGGATAGACAGGATCTATTGAAGTTATATGGATTGGTGGTCAAGTACTATGAAAACCATCCTGTTGCTGGTGCTGGATTGGTGTTATGGGGTGATCTTCAGGTGTTGATGGATTCTCAAGCAGGTGGTAAGGGTTCTTTGGTTTGGAATCATCAATCTCATTGGCAGATTCGAAGTTGGAGGCTGTATACTCTTTCCAATGTTCATGTCTTGGAAACTGTTTCTGGAGAGGTGTTGTACATGTTTTCAGATGTATCTTATCCTCTCTCAGTGAAGCTCATGGAAAGGATGTTAAAGCACAAGCTGGAGATTGCCAAGGATGTTGTGGGCAATGACATGACTACTGCTGAGCAATTGATTCGGTTCATCAAGAATCAACTTGTTGCTGCCCAAGTTTCTCCTGCTTGATCTTGGTACTCTGTAACTCTCTTGTATATATTCTACCTTTTTGTTGTGTCCAAACTGTCTTTTGATATATCACTCTCTTTTGTGTAGTTTGTCTTCAATGGTTTTCACTTTTTGTTTTAGTAACAAGTGTTTTTGTTAAAAGGATTTTGGCAACTGACAAGCTTTTGCAAACTGTTCAAATAAGTTTTGAGTCTTTGGTGTGCAAAGTTGTTTTTGTTTCAGGCACACATGGTCTATAAAGTAAACTATTTTCAGGGTTTGGGTGTTGGTTAACCACCACACAACAAATGGTGTTCAACTCACCATGTCTCACAGACAAGAAAGAGTTGATTCACCATGAGGGTACGGCTCTGGTGTGACTCTCAAATCCGTTGATAGCTTTAATAGTTTGCTCAAAACTATAGGGTCTTTAACTCACCCATGCTTCATTTGCTGAGAGTTAAATGGTTCTCAATTACCAGGCCTCTCAGGCTAGAATTAATTGAACTATGGTTTCAATTCCCAGGTCTTTTAGGCTAGAATGAATTGATATAGCTGTAATGGTTTGCTTAAAACCATAGGGTCACTCAACTGGCCAATGTTTGAAGTACCAATTAGTTGAGATGGTTTGCAATCCACCATGGGAGCAACCCTTTCTGGGTCCCAAGGATTGCCTAGCCCACAAGCAAACGGCTATGTGGTAAAGGCTAATAAAATCCGTTTATGGCTGTGATGATTTGCCAAAAATCATTCGGGTATTCCAATTCACCAATGATTCATGTTCTAAGAGTTGGATTGGTTCCTAATTCACCAGGGTGATGTCATGATTCCACCAAAGGATTAGCTAGCCCAAGAGTTAATGGCTACTTGGTAAAGGCTTCATAAATCCATTACTTTTCTTAGATTCACCTCTCCCCGGAGTTAACACACCATGGGATGTGATGAGAATAGTCTGTAACCCTGAATTGATGTACCTAATTGTCATTGTTGCTGAGGTGGTTACATATGAAGACTAATCTGCTTGCCAAATAGACATTCAGCTAATATGTGCAGAAGTATTCAAGTGTTCTTATCAAGATTCATGCAGATTAGAGTTGCTGTTTACATGGTTTAAAGATGTTGATGTTCAGTCCTCAAGAGTCCACTGAAAGATCTATCTAGAAACTTGAAGTTAACTACGTTAAATTCAAGTTTAGGGGAGGATTGTTAGGAATATGTTAATAGTTAGTTACTACTTTAGGTATGAAGTTCCTACTGGTAGAGTAAAAAAATATAGTTCCTACTGTAGGTAGTAGTGTCCTACAGTAAGGGATAACTTCATAGTTAGTGCTGCAGACCAAATATGGAGCCTGCTGGTAGAACAAAAATATTAGATCCTGGTAAGTATATAATTTGGTCCGGGTTAGTAGTATAGTTAGTTAAGGATAAGGATATGCTTGAGCTATCTTAGGAAATGATAGTGCATATCTCTTTGACGCATTTTGTGTAACAGGCGGTTAGGGTTTCAGTAGTATATAAGAAATCCAACCCACGGCCATAGAGATGGTGAACAAATCTGAGAAAATACAATTCTCCTTGTTCGTTAATAGAAATTCATAGAAGGATCTTTTAGTTTTTATTAGTCCTGCTCTTCTTATTAGTTGTGTCTATATTCCGCATAGACATTAGCTTTTCTAAGCAAGAGTCTCTCTTGTGTTTAGCTTGTGATTACATAGGCTATTCACCATCCTTAACAGGCAGTAAAGATCTATCTAGAGTGGGATCCAACAAAAGTACACATTGCTGATATATATTTTTAATCGAGTAATGAAAGAACATGTCAATATATATGTATATATATATATATGTATATATATATATATATGTATATATATATATATGTATATATGTATATATATGTATATATGTATATATATATATATATATGTATATATATATGTATATATAAATATAAAAGTTTTAGAAGGATATTGATGTAGTTAGAATATTTAAGAAGGATATTAATGTAATTACAAAAGTTTAGGAAAGATATTGACGTAATTTGAAAAAGTGAGAAAACATTGATGTAATAGTTAAGTTGGTAAGGATATAAATGTAATTTCCCCTATTTTTATTTCATTACAGATTTTCCATGTAACATCTATACGCAAAACCAAGGTTGCAAAAATCGGTAAGCGATAGTCGGACAACCGATCCCTTGTAGCTTGTAACTGGTATGGGGGGATCAATCAGTGATTAATCTGATTGACATTTCTGGCAAGTTTTGAGCATTTTTGACGAATTTTTGATACTTCTAGCAACATTATCATTAAAGAAACTTATAATAGATATAAACAGCTACTGTAAGTGATTAAAACAAGGTTACCATGAGTTTTTTGTATTTCCGGCAGATTTTTGGGTTTCCTGCAAGTTTGACCACAATTGACCTGTTGACCACCGCTAAACATGGTTGACCGATTTGTTTGATCGATTTACACAAATAGAAAATGTTGATAGCCCAGTAACGCTTATACGATAATTAGTCGACCTTACAAGCTTTTTTTTACAACACTGCGCAAAATATAAAATAATCAAATCTTAATTTACTTAAGTCTAAATGGAAGATCGGGTGAAGAATCGGCTTTCTAAATGGAAGATGAAAACGTTGTCGATTGGAGGTAGGGTGTTAACAGCTTAATGAGTCGGTTTTAGGGATCGATGTCCAATTTTCCACAATGTTCGATAAATAGAGCCATTTGAGTGTGTTGCGTACTTTAGAAATTATTCGTAGTAAATATTTAAGGGACATGATATTAACAGGTAACAAAGCTTAGATGGGATTAATGGAAAAAAGTAAGTTGGCGTCTAAAGAAAAAGGGGGCCTGGGAGTTTCTGTTTATCTGCTTTAAATAGAGGTCTAATGTGTTTAAATATGGATATGGTAGGTTCTATATGCAAATAGTTACTTTGTTATGGGTGAGGGATGTTAAAGGCGCTTTAGGGGTACGATGGTAATGTTGGTGGACACGTTAAAGACTGTGTGCTAAATCTGCTGGATTGGACTATTGTAGGGGAAGATCTCCGCGTTGGGAAACTAAGATATCAACTTACTTGTGTGTATGCATGTTAATTGGGGCATGGTGAAAAATGTTTTTTGGATGAGGATATTTGATTGATGGTATAAACGTCTGTAAGATCGGTTCCCCGCGCATTATAGTTTTGAATCTTGCAAAATGATCACGGGGGGGTGCGAAACTTGCCAAACCTAGTTTTTTGGAATATTCGTTTTTGAAGGAATATCGAGGGGTGGTGAGTGTGAGGATCCAATTCTAACGAGTTGTCTAGCTTTGGTGCATGATGTTTTCTTTAATTCATGTCTAACAGGATGGAAATGGACTTGGAGAGCTCGGGAGATTTTTCTGTTGCGTCCGGTACTAGGAAAGATTATTGATGATAAATTGCTTTGGATGTTGACTCGAAAACTGCGGGTGGATACTCAATTTGTGCTCGAATAAAGGTTGAATGTTCATGCTTGGAATAGGATTAAGACAGATTCATCTGTCTACGAGGTTTAATGTTTTCACGCAGAGGTAATGATATTGATTCCTTATGTGTTGCTATTTGTTGATAAATGGGGTTGGAGAAAGTACTAGACACTTGTCTTATATTCGTTATGCATGGTTAGACAAATTGTTCGCAAGTCACTCGTTGGTGGGATGTTCCTTATGTTGAGGTCGACTCATACGAAGATTGGTATAATTGGTTTGTGAACCTGCAGATTCCTTCTAAGCATAAACAGATGTTCGAAGGTGTTTTCTATGTCATTTTTGTTTACAGCAGCTTATTAAACGGGACTAGCAATGGAGCTAGGAATTAGACCAATACAAGATACGGGTTTTGAGCTAATCGATCCATTTTGAACGGGCTTTAATCTAAACTCTTATCACCATAATAAGAAATTAGAACCAGATGTAATTCAAAAATCCTCGCCTCGTGAAGGAGTATCCTTGTCTCGAAGAATCTTGTTACGGAACATCCAAATCCGACCACAATAAACATAGAAGATGCGTTGCGAACACCGCTTTGAGATTTGCTTGAAGCCTAGAGATACCAAACAAGTGTACCATTACTCATAAGAGAATCATCAAGTAATCCAATATTCCCAAGGACGATATTTTCCTGAGCCAACTGTCTAACAAATTACATTGGAAAATATTATGACAAGAAGATTCCGCCCACTGTTACAAATAGGCAAACTATGAGTCAATTTCAATAACCGCGACGAGTTATATATTCATTATGTGGCGCAGGACATCCATTTTTATTTTTCCAAGCCATGATGTTCACCTTAAGATGGCCCACAAAATTTAACCATCTCGTAGCGAGTGAACTATCAGGGAAAACGAAGTAGCATAACTCACTTGCCGAATAGACTTCACGCGGAAAACTCCCTGGAAATTTTAAGGGAGCCAAACATACCTTTAATACAGCAGAGATGAGAGGGGTAATAATCGTGGCTAACAACCTGGAGAGGATGTATGTCGAGTTGTAGTTTTACCACACCACTTCTCGGATTCCAACGAACAGGGCGTTTAACTAAAATGTAATAAGTGATGTTTAGTATGTTTGAATATGTTTGAATTAATTATTGCCTCTCAAACGCAGTTCACTGTCGTTCAGACGAGGGAATACATCTTTCAGAGCCTTCATTATGACATTTGTTTTTCCAAAAACTAGTATTGTTCCATTTCCTATCTTGATCGAATATAATCAAAATATGTTGACACCTGATTCTGTTACTTCTTCACTTCCTGCACAATAAGAGCTCCACGTAGATCGAAAACCCTTATCACATCATGTGATCATAACCCCCTCCAGGACATGAATGGCCTTAATCACTTTAGACATAACCAAAGATTTTATGTGCAAAAAATCGACCCAACCTTTGACATTAAGCCTTATTAAGCGCTAAAGATGGAAACCCAAACCCCCTTCTTTCTTTAGTGTGAGAACCTTATTCCCAATTACCCATGAAGCTTTTTTACTTCTAGGCGATCTTGACCATGGAAAAAATGACTTCCGTAATGGATTCCAGCCAAAATGGGAAACACTCGAAAGGGACTTTATATTAGAATATGGAAGATCGGCGTCGATCCTAACACCGATTTTAAGAAGAGTAAATCGGAGCACCACACAATAGATAACGTTTTAATACTTCCAATTCGACAAACGGGATTGTTTTAACAATGACTCTTTTCCTAGCACGCACTCTAGACATATTTTCACCAACCTTTCGTACCTAAATATGGGAAAGGAGTATTAGAGATCAAGGCTCACCCAAGTTAGAAAGCGCACTCTTAATTCATTTGTCAGCGTCCACGTTGAATCCCCATAATCTTACTTTTGCACAAATTTATCCGACAGACAGAGACACGATAAAAGCATCCATCACAATGAACAAGGGTGTCAATATTAGAATCATTCAATTGCCAAGAAAAATATTGCAATTCATCGCATAGAATAGATGTGAAATATTTAGCGGATTGAGCTTGAGCTTAATACCAGTAAACCATGGTTGTTAAGATCCCGATCTTGATTTTAAGATCTTACGATATTGCAAAGCAAAAACGATTCGGATCATACGTAGGATCTTTGCATGCTTAAGATCTTATAGGATCCCGATTTTGATCATGGGATCTTAAGATCTACTCCGATCCGATCTTACTTTTCTCAAACCACGAACAAAAAAACTACGAATTTATGGGTTATGCTTCTTAGATATTAAAAAACAACAAGTTAATCTTCTTAAACATTTTATAATTATAATTTACGACAACATTCCTGTAAAACATTCATATAATTTTGTGTTTTTTATATATAATAATTTGTAGATTTGTATAATATTACAAAGACTATTAAGAAAATGACATTATAGTAGAATCTTACGATCCTGATCCAATCTTACGATCTCGAACTTGCGAAGACGAAAACGATCCTGGGTAGGATCCCGATCTTGAAAACCTTGATTAAAACAAAGTTACCATGAGTTTTTTGTATTTCCGGCAGATTTTTGGGTTTTCGGCAAGTTTGACCACAATTGACCCGTTGACCACCGCTAAACATGGTTGACCTATTTGTTTGATCGATTTACACAAATAGAAATTGTTGATAGCCCAGTAGCGCTTATATGATAATTAGTTGACCTTACAGGCTTTTTTTTACAACACTGCGCAAAACATAAAATAATCAAATCTTAATTCACAAATATTATAGCATAGATAATTAAACTAAAATAACAAATTATAAAATGTATCAAACAACTTCTAAAAACACTTCAGTGGAACCAAAAACGTAAGCAACTTTTTAAAATCATATTTGGTTCCAACAACATGAGTCGAGCAACATAAGATAATTTTTTTAATACGTCAACTATTTTTGCTAATATGTTAAACAAAAATTTGATATTTAAAACCATTAAAATCAACACATCAATGTTAAAGTTTTGATAACAACACATTACTCAAACTTTTTAGCAAATTTTAATTACAAACTAAATTAAACTTTTATTTATAATTAAAACATTAAATTAAAAATTAAAATTTAAAAAATATTATGTGTTTAAAGTTAAATTAAAAGGGGGGGTGTATTCTATGTTTGCCCCAACCTTTTGGTGTATTGCTCCTATGCCTCACAAACAAATGTGTTCTCCAATGCCAGAGCGATAGAAACACCGGAGCGACTTATTTAAAAATTAATTTAAAATTACATAAAAAATACCCATTTTTACCGTCACAAAATATTTTTTGGTTGTACTTTAATCATTTTTAATTAGGTGCTCCGGTCGGTCTGGGGCATTTGAGGAACACATTTTTTTGTTGGGCATAAGTTGCTACACCAAAAGTTTGGGCGGCAAACATAGAAATACCACTAAAATTAAACACCACGAGAAAAACTATTCGACAAAATTAGTATGTTGTTTTGATGCACTTGTGTTAAAAAGTTGTAGTTTTATTCATGAGTTTGTTTGTGGTTTGTCCTTCGAGCTGCTTCCTCTAGATATCAACCGGGAGACATCAATTCTCTTTGTGTTTTCGAGTATATTATGTAATATGCTGCATGAATACATCACTATTCCTTATTCTTTGCATAAAACATCGGTAGAGTGGGAATAGCTAATATCGCCTATTGTTTTCTTGGAACACAAACGCTCTTTCGACCTCTTTTTTGCGTGTATGCATTTGCTTATACCATATTCGCTTTTGCTCATCATCGTCTGGACGTGAAATCGACTTAACGAGTGTCGCATTCTAGATATATACTGTCACAAGATAATATCCCCATCTGTAATATACGTCGTTCGCCACATACAGAACCTTTGATGCTTTTCCCTCCTTGAGATTGTTGAATACAGGCTATTTATGTATGACGTTGATGTCGTTGTGCGCCCTAAAAACAACAAAGAACGCATATCTATAAGTCTTGTGACGCAACAACTTCCAGCAAAATGAATAGATTCGAACCATGATCACGTCTACATTATTTCCTTTTATATGCATTCGGACAACCAAACCACTCTCAATCTGTATAATCAAAGCTTCCTAATAACATTCCCGAAACATGTGCTTTTCTTCATGAAAACGATAAAGCTTTTCAACATCGATGTGGTTTTCGCAAATACACTACTCCATATATTTCTATAACAGAGTTACAAAAATAATCAATAGGATCACGAGAAGTTGTTGCACTCATTTGCAAATATTCATCAAGGACTTTAGGATCGGTGCATTATGTCAATTGACAAATTGCTGAGGTGCACTTCATCAATGCCGAAATACTTTCTTTTCCGGTACAATCAATATTATTACGAAATAATTAACAATGATTAGTTACATTTTCAACTATGTTTGCGAATAGCTCTCAACTCATTCGAAACCTCTTATGCGCACATTTAAACCTTATTTGACGACTTTAAACCAACTCACCTACATGTCTAGTTTATTAATTTGTGGTTGTTTATGACTGAATTTAAGTATATGATCTCTCGCTGTAATCTCGTCTATGAAACTTAAAACTCGAGTCGGACTTTACATGGGCCAAGGTGAGTAATTGGGATCACTTACAATTAAAGATGGAAACGAGCCGAGTCAAGCCGAGGTCAAACTTTACCAGCTCGAGCCCGGCTCCTTTATATTTACAAAGCTTGAGCTTCTTAAAGTCTCATATTTTTAGCTCGCAATCAGTTCGTGAAAATTTTCACAACCAACACGGTAAATATATGTATGAATTTTCACTGAAACTCCATCCCATGACTGTTTTGGTTATTAAGTTTAGGGCTGAGCAAAACAAACCGAAAACTGAACCGAACCGACAAACCGAGCCGAGCCGAACCGACCGAAACCGAACCGACCATTTTCGGATCGGTTTTGGTTTTGTATATTTACATTTTTCGGTTTCGATTTTGTCGGTTCGGTTTCGGTTCGGTTCGGGTTAAAACCAAGAAAAATACGCCTAAACTATCTAGTCGGTTCGGTTTCAGTTTCGGTTCGGTTTCGGTTTTTCTCGGTAAACCTTGATTCGGTTTCAGTTCATGTTTTTCCTCAAACTCGGTTTTTGATTCGGTTCGATTTTTGTCGGTTCGGTTATGTTTTGAACCGATGCTCACCCCTACTTAAGTTTGTCAGTAATTCTAGGATGGATGACATATAATACATACATATGCTAACAATCATCATGACGATATTATAAAAAGGTGTTGAATGACTCTAACCAATAGATTCCTATATAAACTAGCTTCCATTCTACTGCAACTACCTCAACCTTATACATTCATCTATATTCCATTCAAATGTCAGGCATCTCAAACATCCCTAGGAATGCGTCAGAAAGAATACAAGACCTTGAGTACTTATATGCATCAATTGTCAATTTATCTAACTTTGTTTCTGTGAAGCTTTCCAGCGACCGCAACTACCATCTGTGGAAGACGCAGATGCTTTGTCTCATGGATAGTCACAACATGGCTGGCATCGTAGATGATAAATATGCAAGTCCCAGAGATTCAAGCAAGGATATCATGCGCCAATATGATAGTCTTCTAAAAGGTTGGATTTTCGGTTCAACAAGCAAGAATGTACTTGGAGCTGTCATTGATCTTGCTTCCGCCAAAGATGTTTGGGACAAACTGAAATCCTTCTACGATGTTACTGTTAGTCATCAACAAGGTATATCAAACATTAATTAGAATAGTTGCTGCCCAATAGCATGTTCGTGTTCTTTTTTCTTTTTTCGTTTTTTATGACAATTTCTGTGTTCTTATCATGGTTCTAAAAGGCTCGCAAAAGCCTCGCAAAGGCCACGCAAAGACGCGAGGCGTGACCTTCACGTCATGCAATAGACAAAGGCTTGGGCTTAAGGCTTGACGTGAGATGAGGAGTGAAAAAACGTGATGCGTGGAGGCTTTTTTGAATTCAATTTCGATAAAAATCATATTTTTATATAGAAATGAAAAATATTACATGCAAAGATAGTTTCTTGACTTTATTCCTTATGTATGACACTTTTTGTAAACTCAATATATTTATAATATGATATAAATATATAAATTTATAAATATTTTCATATTTTGTGCCGCCTTAAGTCACGCCTTAAAAACGTCATGACTCGCTATGGCTCGCAAAGGAGTGAGGCTTGGCCATGCCGCCACGTCACGCCCCACGCTATTTATAACCTTGGTTCTTATACAAAAGTATGCTCCTTAATTAGCTCAGATTACTATATATGATGGGAAATTTGCCAAAAAAAATGTAATACAATAATTTGACAACATCAACTACCTTTTTGTTCATCAAAAAGTAATCCTACGTTCATCAAAATGTAACCAACTGGGCTAGCTCAGTTGGCCACCAAAAGTATTTTTTTATATGTGAGTTTTACCTCACCAACTTAAAGGTTGTGGGTTCAAATCTCACTGGAGGTATGTGTGAAATATATTGTGAGAAAATGAAAAAAAATATCGTTCTAAAAAAAGTAAATGTTAATTTTATGGAGCACATTAGAAAAGGGAGTTTAATTTTCACAAATCAAAAACTCAAATTATTTTTAGAAAAATAAAATAAAATAAAAAACTGGATTCCCCACATAGATATGTTTGATATCTATATATTGAATAGAGATTTTTTTAAATTGATCTCAACATAATACATCATGTTAACTTTATTGCGAGACTAAATAAATAGGTAGGCTTCCTGAATTTCATAAAAAAAATACTTTTATATATTTATTTTAATTATGATTGATTAACATGATCTATTAAGTTATCTCCAACTTAAAAAGATCTTGATCCATCGTAGTAACAAAAGTGAAACACAACACAATGCACAATCACTTTGCCTGGCATTTACATCATTGTTCCTTCAATCCAAACTTTCAAGAGAAGACTTTTGGGAAAAACAACACACCCTTATATTCCAAATACAAATACGTACAAAAAATATTACCTAAATTAATACACCATTTACATTTGGTATTTCCGATTACAAATAAAAGAACCACCCTTTCCTAATATAATTTATGGATACACGTCACTTCCCCATATTTAAAACATTGAATATTAATCAATCGTGCTACTACTTACTGATTCATTACCTGCATAAATGAAGCAACATCGCTTATTCTCTTCCTTTCTCCTTCGTCTCCAATGTTATAAGAACATTACGATTTATCAATGAGTCTGCAAACCTGTGTCATCAGGTTGGCCTAAGCGATCATCGCCATGAACGGAATTAAAGGCACATGCTCCTATTCTATTCAAAGGTGTCTGTTATCGAATACATAGTCATTTCCGTGGCAACAAATATTTGGCAGTTGTACATGTATCAGAAGCCGCACTTCGATGTGTGATAACTGTCAAATACATGAAAGAGTAAGAACACATGTCAGCGAATTAACATTCAAAAATTGTATCATCAAATAGTACATTCAAAACGGGTTTACAAACTTGTCGCAACAAGTTTACAGTATGTACCTCGCTTTCCAACATTTTTTCCTCAAAAACTTTCTCACGAATCCTATCTTTATGTTTTTATTGTCCTTTGCGAATGCAGCATATTTCTTCTCATGATGTGATCCTACCTGCTATTTACGTATTTGGAATATATCCTCTACATGATCTGGATGAAGTCTTCCATGTGTCACTCTACACATAAAAAAGATTCATTAATATTTTAAACAATGAATATATACATAATCCAAACTCCCGTAAAGATAACATTATTGGCTAAAACTAACATGCAGCGATAGGTAAGTGTAAAAGCCAGGCATCAGGTAGCCATTCTAGCTTATTAAGTATAAATAATATTAACAGGCTTGTGACTTGCCACTTACCTATTGTGAACGGTTTAAACTTCTCGCTTAATACTTTGTTTTGTCGATTCATTTGTACAACTACATTTATACAGCTAATGAAAAAGGAAGTAGTAGTACATGAAGCAACAATGATTGACATTAAGCGCATGAAGCAACAAATGACCTAACACCCCCAACGCACATGATCCACGATGTTTGTCACAACCATCACCACCTCATCTCTTTAAAAATTCTATTAATTCTAGTGAATTAACAAAACTGCTTCAGATAACATCCACACTCATAACTCATGAAATTAAGCAAAATGATTTGCAGCATTTCAGATGCTACTATAAAGAACTGTATACTTGTTTATTAGAGCAAAACATCATCACTTGTCAACAATGATATGCCCCAGCTAAATATACAAAAGTCTAATTATTTACTTTGGCTGTGGTTATCTGCTATCCTAAAGAAGTGTGATGAATCATATATTTGGTTCAAATGCTTTTTACTATACAGCTACTTGTACATATGTATTCGTTAAATCTTATTCATAAATCTGAGCTACATTGACATAAAATCCAATAAGATAAATCTTACTGATCTCTGTTATGACTGCGACATCTCTTTCTCAGAATCTTAGTAACTATGTACAACATTCGCTAGACGTGGAGTCAGAAGCATGCCCTGTGACGGTGATGTAGCTCCCCTTTGTTAATGGTACAACTTACTTTGGCTTAATTACGATTTAAATGACATGAATTTTTGTATGTTTGACTTATCCAACACTACTTCTATTTCATAGACCTGAACTTCTCTCATTTCCCGACAAAGAGAAGTTGATACAGTCAGATGCCTCGTCCTAACCAACCCAATGAGACAAAATAGAACCATAGAGATGCTGAACTTTGAACTAAATATTTTGTTTGGTGCGGGTATTTTGAGCTTTTATGTAGCTTTTTCCAGCAGGATTTAGGTTGTTTGTATTAGTTTTTTCATAGTTTTTTTTGTGCAGATCTTTAAAAGCTTTTTGTGCATAACATCTGCTTTTAAATGCGTTTTTGGTACTAAACTCTATAGGCAGAATAATAGGCATAAAAACTGTTTTTAGAGGCGTGTAAATTCCATTGACTTTTTTTAATTCATTATTCCTTTTCGCTTGCAGGTCTTATTGCATATTCTTATAGAAAATATGATAACTTAACTGCATAAAATAGATTAAAAAGTAAGTAAGTAGTACCTCAAGCAATAGGAAAAGATCTTCTATGTTGGCTAATCTTGATCATCAAATTTCAAGAATCCCAAACATCATCACACTGTCAACAATATTACAAAAATAACAAAAAACTAAAACATCATAGCAAAGTTAAAAAAAATCTAATATGAATTAAAAACAATTCACCTTCAAAATTTGCTTAGAAATAGACATGTGACTAAAACTCACATCCAAACAGGAAAGCTTGCACAATATTGCTTTTGAATCGTACTGTAAATGTAAACAATATACCTCGATTCAATTAGTAAATCTACATCTCTAACCAATGGCATCATCAAAATCATCATAAAAGGTGCAGTTAAATAATAAAAAACTACAATTAAGTAAAAAGTTAATTAGTTCAATCAAAATTTGTGAAGAAGTAATGAAGAATGCTATAAAATACCTTTGGTGATTTTGTGACGATGATGAAGTAGGGAACTTTTAAATGATATTGTCTTTAGAGATGGAGGGTTCAATATCTCATTTATGCAGGATGATGATTCACATTCTTCCGAATGTAACTGGTGGCTGTTAGCAATTCTTTAGAGTTATGATTCAACCCACTAATAATATGAGCAAACCTTTTGAAGAGCATTTAATGATATAGCTTTAATAAATTTAGAGACCGAATCTTTTAATATTATAGATTTTATTTATTCTTTAAAATGAATTTTTATACTTAAAGTGACTTTTTTATTTTAAAGTGATTTTTATAAAAAACATTATTTAATTTGGTCTTTCAAGTAAAGTCGATAATTGGTATAAGAATTTTCGTCTTTCGTATTGATTTTTTTTATGTGTTCTTTTGTCGTGGTACGCCTATTGATTTTTTTCACTCGCGTGT
>BQNB010040185.1:0-47568 GCA_026074375.1 Tanacetum coccineum
CACTTCTACTTTCCACAAAAACCAATGGAAAAAATATTAAACATGATTTTTTTTTATGAAACTTGCAAACCTTCAAGAGCAGAAAACAAATCAAATAAAATATCATAATTGCCCAGTAATATATCATGCAATAAGTTATAAAGGCTTTTGGTTTTCTTGTAACTGAAAACTATAAAGGCTGTTAAGGGATCATGAGATTAAATCTTATAATATATATGATGGTATTCTCTCTCTTACTTTTAAACCTTTTTTTTTATTTACATTCACAAACTAACATACACATCATTATGTGGATTTTATTTTGTAAAATTTGTGTGGATATAGCATTCCTCGTCAATTTTTAATTAAAATACTTGAGCATAAAAAGTGGGTATATAACAAGAAAGATCACCTACAACTCACATTTTACACATATCTTTAACTTAGTCAAACCTTATACCCCCAAATATAGTTCGTTTTGACTTCTTCTTTGTCATTTTTCTTCAAGTTTATATTGATATATACGGATAAAACTCTAAACCACACCATAGTTCAATAAAATAATTATGTTTCTTGTGTATTTTGTTTTCAAAAATTAATATTTGTAGGTTCTTTTTCTTTGAAATTACATCATCTCTACTAAAATTGTGATTGATTTCTAGATTAGGATTTGGATTGGTTTGAAAGCTCATTTGTTTGATCATTGTTGAGTGATAAACTATGATTGATTTAACTTGTCCCTCGTAAACATGTTTGAAGCCTGTAGATGTATTTTTTTTAATTTTGTGTTACCCCCTCTGTACCAAATTAATAGTATATGTTTCTTTTTTAGATGTTGTTAGGAATTAATAGTATATGTTTTATGGATGATTATGGAATGGTATGTTTCTTTAATGAGATGGACTACAGACTGCTGATGCGGACAAAATGACTTTGTCATTCTCTGTTTTGCTAATTTCAGGTCATGTCTCGTACATTGTCTTGTGAATATATGAATATGTAGTGTAAAATAATAAGTATATGGTGTTCGAGTACAAATTTTTAAGAATTTTTGTATACATTCAAAATCATTCAAATTATGTACTCAACACTATATCAGTCCCTCATTAATTGAGAGAGAGCATAAAAATATTCCTAATAAGCATGCTAATTAAGATAACATTTTCTTCCCAAAACCTTTTGGAAATATTTTAATCAATTGATATAAAAAATATCAATAGATTTGACATTTTTGATAAGGGGAGAAAATATGATTAAATTATGCAATTAATAAACGTGATCAGTATGACTCAAGTACGGTCTCCCTCTTCATGTGCAAAATGTTTTTGAATATCGATGCACATTTGTAGGGGGAGCATTTATGAAAAGTGAAACTATCAAAGTACAAATGTTTTGATGTAAACCACAAGTACTTTGATTGGTTTTCTAATCGTTTTATGCCAATACCCAATGATCGACCAAGTGATAATTCGGAAGGAGATAAAAGGCGGTTAAGGTTAGGTATTTATTCTATGACCCAGCCAGAACCGGAGGGATCCACCCAGGGATAATCCAATAGATAGATTAGAAGTCCTTAGGTATGATATATAAAAATGAGTAAAGTAAGACTGGGAAGAATGTTATACAAGGCATGAGTTATCACTGAAACAAACCCAACATGGAGATAATAAGGACGCGTTGGTTTAACTTTAAATAGGTAGAAGAATGAAAAAGAATTGTAAGGATAAATGGTGAAAAGAAAGAAGCCCTGCATACACTTAGACAGAAACCGGGTCCATACATATGCTATCAGAATCACAAAGATGATCGCTGGTATTGAAGATAGTCATCACGGACCCTGTGATGCAATGCGCAACCCTCCCTAGTCACTCAAGGTCTCTTAAAATACTCTTGTAGAACCGTAGAGGGGGGCGGGGGTGAATATGATTTTCATAACTTCTTCAATGTTTATAAAACTTCAAGTTTTGAAAGAGCCGAGTGGTGTGATGATCTACTTAACAAAGAAACAATAAGTAAATAAAGATATATATATATATATATATAGAATTACACCACGATATATACGGGTTCGGGGAAGGGGGCTTTAGTCCTTCCGTACGTCTAGTCGCGAATCCAAGACTCCGAGACTATACAAGTATAATCTTTATGGTGGACTACAAACCGCATTACAATTTAACTCCACCGACTTTCAACAAAGACCGGTGCTCACATAGAAGAGTTACTACCTACGGTATTCCTCTCTCAGAATCCACCCCTAAGAACCTGTTATTCGACTTAACCTCTAAGATTACTTAGATCATCTAGGAACACTACCAACTCCCCCTTTAGAAGCTTACTAAACCCCAACTAGATCCCCAATGATCTAGGGTTGATCAACGGATACAAGACTTCCTTTTACAACCAATTTGTATGAATGATAAATTGTTGAATTAAGTCCTAACCTAACCTAGAGACTCGATTCTATTAGAAAGGGTATGAGAAAGAAGACCCTCGACAAAACGCACAAGTATGGATTAGGTACTTGTGTGGCTCTCTTGCGGAGATATGTTTACTTTAATGGATGATAGATGAGAAGATTAAGAACACTTGATGTTAGACTTAGAGGATTAAAGAAGAGAAAAGAGAGGAAAAAATGTTTTGCAAGAGGTGAGAAATACAAAAGCCAAGGGTAGGTATTTATAGGCCAAGAGTCCCAAGTTGGGAAAAACAATTCGCACCTAGCGCGCGCCCACGCGTCAGCGCGTGGCCAACGCGCTAGAATCTTGATATTGTTTTTGCTTGGGACTTTTACGTTTTAAATTCCCGCACCTGTTAAACCCCTAATTGTACTTCTCACTATTACCTTTCAATCATTCTTATGCTCAAGGTCAACCAACTCAAATAGCTAATTGATAAAATGTTTGTGAAATATTAAAAGCGTTTTGCTTGTTCGATAAAGTAGAGATAGAAAAGAATTATCGAAAGGGGCATTTTGGGTATTCCTATAATGTGTAATTAGCCTAGTTGGGATACAACTAAGGTTGGAAGGGCTAGTTAGATATCAAGAGAATATTCTTGGAATATTCTTTGCTTGGAGAGGAAGGGGGAAAAGGAATTGAAATTTGAATTTCAAATTCAATGGACCACATGTTGGATAAGAGAGGTGAGTTGTGGTCAGGTTGGCAATAAGTTTTCATGTTGTGACATGATAAGATAGAAGGGAACCTCTTGAGCTCATTTGAAATGGAGGGTTGAGATGACAAGTGTACTCTTGGTTAAGTGGCATGATCAAGGGTTGTAGAGAGGTTGTGTTTGTTAAGTGAGTAAGTAGAGAGTGTTTAAAAGATGGTTTATGTTTGTTTGAGATGTAGCATCAATCTAATGGTTAAGATTAGAATGAGGGAGTTTGGATTGATGAGATGTCATGATTAAGAGTAGAGATGAAAGTGTGTTTGTTGTGTTTATTTGAGAAACAATCCAATGGTGGAGAAGATAGAAGTGTAGGATATTAGATTGTTGACATGTCTTGATCAAGGGTTGAGAGGAAGTGTGTATGTGTGTAATTTGAATTATATGGAGAAGAAGATTAATAGTGATTATATGGTGGATAATGTTTTGAAAAGATATGGGATATATTTGTTAGGAATGAAGGAAACACAAAGATACAACAAGTACACAAGAAGTACATTATGTAAGGAATGTGAGTTGGCATTGTTGGGAAAGTTTATTTGGAGAAGGATTACATGTGGGAAGGTTATTTGTGTTTGAAGAGTGTTTAGGAAGATAAGTATGATGTTGATGGTGTTTATAATAAAATCAAAGGATTGATTTAGGTTAATAATCACATTGCCATTAAGAAAGAAAAGAGTAGGCAAATGTGATTATGGGATGGTTTAAGAAGAAAATATTTAAAGTGTATGTGAAAGAAATGAATCACTTGTTGGTTAAGAAGGATGATCAAGTGATTAGATAGAATTGGTTATAGAAGTGTATGGAGGAAGTGAGGACTTGTACATGTGAGGAATAAGTTTATAAAAACATTTAAGGGTCAAGGAAGTAATAAAGGTCAAAGTATAATTAACTTCCAAATACCATAAACTCAATTAGTCATTCAGACTTTAATCCAAGATAATCAACATTAGATTTGATCACTAATCATCTTTGATGCAAACAAGCTAAGTGATTTGCATCGTATGTAAAGCATAACCCGTAACGGGAAAGGATGCATTTACGTAAAGTGACCTTTGACTTGGTTTGACCTAAAACAGGAGTAATGCCCATTATATGATTTGAATCCCCATAGATCTGGATTAAGGTCAAATGAATGCTTTCGCTTAATGGTATGTTAGAAGTATGATCACACTAGGTTTAGAAAGGTGTTTTGGCCTTGGCTAGAGGCGTTTGATAAAGGTTTTGAGTTGGTGTTTTATGTAAAAATGGGAGGATGTGTTTTGCTCCTCTTTAAGTCTAAACTTCATTTAGAGTGTATCGGGTAAGAGGAAAGCTGTCAAAATTAAATCCGTAAAAACGGACTTCGCAAGTGGCGCGCTGGCCACACGATTTTAGCTATCTTTTGTTATTTTACGCTTTACGAATGTTTATTTGAAACCATTAAAACATAAAGGAGATCCTTGTCAATGTTGCACCAACAATCTCCCTCTTTTTGATGATTACAAATAATATTTTGAAACGCAAATAAAATTACAAATGTAGCGAAGATGAAGACCATCGTTGATGAAGTTTACATCTTGATCTTGGCCTCGTAATTTGGTGAAGCTTGATCTTTGCCTTCACCTTGAGTCTTACGTAGCTTCATGTATGCTATGGCTCTTTTGCTTCCGTAAGCTTTCCTTCTCCTATTATTTCTTGCTTTAAGCTTTAATGCTTCCTGTTATTACTTGCTTTAAGCTTCAATGCTTTGCTTTCCTTCTCCCCCTTTTGTCAAATCAAAAAGGCAGGATCTTTGTCCTTGAGATGGAAGGTTGGTATCTTTGTAAAAGAGAAGAATAGATACCATTGTACATGCTCCCCCTAGATCATTGCTCCCCCTTGTTCTAAGGTGGGGATACATGGGTCAAGCGCATTACCTTTAAAGGTGTCCTTGGCTACAACTAGCAATAAGCAAACACAAAACAACACAAGCAACAAAACATATATACATGTGCAAGTCCAATATGGGTTAGCTTACCATATGGAAACTTGAATACATAGGTTAGTCCAAGCGTAGCTCATATCATACATATCCAAATGTTGATAAAATCAAGCAATCACATGCATAATCATCATCACATAGTTACTCATAAGATATATTTATCAATCATGCATCAATATGTCACATACTTAAGTAAGCATAATACATATTCAAATTAGAGCCAGGTTTCGATCCTGGGACTTGTGTAAGGAAATACCTAAGACCTATATGGTCAAGGAAAGAAGGGATAGATATCTAATTACTTTTAAGTATATGCGAGCCTAGTCTTAATTTGTGACATCTACTCAAAATCCTACTTACATATGAATACAACTTTGAGTGCATTATGTTCAGACATTTTGTGCAATACTTTTACCAACAATGTGAGTATAATTTTTGAATCATATATAATCCTAAGGTGAGATGGTTTTTCAAAAATCAAGGTTGTAGATTTTTATTTGTAACTCAATCCTAATTACATCCAATGATGAGTAGGCATATTACGTATGTATAAACTAATCAAGCATACTCAATATCTTAATTATGCCAATCATACGAAAGTCCTTAGCATAAGTTGCTACCTAATGACAAGTTATGGCATGAGGGGATCCCTAAGTGAGTAATTGACACTGTGTATTACTCTCCCTTAGATTAATACGACCTCTTAAAGTTAACACCTATATGGTAACCTCAAAAATTACAACAAAACCTTTCCATGCCTTTCACGTAATTCCTAAGCGCATAAATCAAGCTTTAATAGCATTCAAAGCAAGCACCATTCAAAATGCCTAGATTATTCTAAATCTTAGAAAAGCATGAAGATGTACACCATACACATTTCCTCCAATGAACTTATTTTTAAAAACTATTTTTCCTAACCTTTAATGATGCATGTCTAGCAAACGAACTTAGGTGGGTAAGGTGTGAATTCAGAGTAAGCAATTGAGCACCTAGAATCATATTAACGATAATTTGTTAAAGTTATGAGCTCACGATCTACTATAATTAATAGATGTCCAAACAATTAGCATGTTATCAATAAGCATGAAATCAACTATCATCATGGCAAGTAGGCATGTAAGTGATGAGGTGGCATTTTATACACTTTTGGGGGTCATTTAACCCCCTAAATCATACAAATATGCCCAGATTATGTGCTTAATCATTAGTTTTCTTATTTTTATCACTTAGATTGCTTTTGGAGGAAATACACATGACTTGGGTTTATTTGGAGAAGAAAAGGACAAGACTAGGACTCTACACCAAATTCCTTGAAGAAACAATCATTCAGACAGTGGAGACGGCCTCGCCAACAACTACGACGGCATCAGAACTTGATCAAGATGGCGTCAGAATGTAGCCGCCTCAAATGAAACCCTAGAAGATTCATAGAAGCGATGGCATCAGGAATTTTTTGACGCCGTCGCGGTTTGATTTCTATATATACAAACTCATTTTAGGGTTTCTAGTGTGTAACTTTTAGGAGACGAACCCTAGTTTTAGAAGACGATTTTAGCAGCCTTTTGGCTCATTTTTAGGGTGTCAAACCCCTCTTGTAATAGCCTCAACTGCATGGTTTAATCAAGTGAAGTTCATTTATCCTTTATCACTTAATATGCCTATGTGTTTTGTGATAGATTCTTGTTCTTCTTCTTTATTTATTTACCATGCAAGGCTAGATCTATTAGTATTTACTTATGATTGCATGATACTTAGTTTGTAAATCCTTTTAATGTTTCTTCTTGTGATGGATGTGCTTGTTAGGCTTTAGAAAACTAGCCATCAGATATTAAATTGGCATAGGCGTCTAGGGAAACACGAGTGTGTAGAAAGGATACCATCGGTAACAGTCTTTATACTACCTTACCCCTAATATGGTTGATCCCTCTTAAGATATTTTAAAGGCATGTAATATACTCTTACGGACCTTGTAATAGTCTTCATACTACCTTACTTGTGTGTTGCCTTAACAGAATATTATGTAAACGACGGGTTCGTGTAATTCGTTCATGACTTGGGAAATACTTACACAGATCATCACAAGTGTGACAAAGCAACAAGATTAGGAGAAGCAGACTAAGGAATAGTGCATGATTAAGTATATACGTTCATTTATCATATAAGTTATCACCAAAGTAGTTTATATTTATTAATTAGTTTAATTAGTTAAAACCAAACCAATCTCTTAAACCATGATTTTACCTGCTTTAATAAAATATAAAATATAAAAAGAATATTCTCTTAACCCAGTAGACCTCTGTTAGATTCTGTTCAAGCCTTACCAACCTATTCCCCTAGAGAACAATAATAACCCCCGAGTCTTGCCTATACTACACTACAACGATTAGGTATACTGCTTAGGGAGTTGTAAAACTTCTTGTTGAAGTCCTACAATGACCGAACCACATCAAGTTTTTGGCGCCGCTGCGTGAGGAATAGCGTAGGTTTCGGATTCAATCTAGCTTAGGTCTACTCATAAGATTTCTATCAAGTGAGAATTAATTTCTTTTCATGTAGCTTTTTTTAGTCTATCTCTTCTTGGTTCCTTTTGTTCGTAACCAAACCTACTCTTTCGTTCACCAGCATGGGAGACAAAAATTCAAACCAACCCTGTACCTTAGGAGATTACTCCCAACCTAGCCACGAGGGCTACTTAAATGCCATTGAGCTTCTCGAAGGAGCCAAGGTGTCCCCCATGCGATCCGACACCATCCGGTTAGTGCAACACAGAAGTGCATTCCACGGACTTATGTTCGAAGACCCGATCCAACATCTTAAGGACTTTCTCATAATTATAGATTCCATTGACCTTAATGGTGCTACAAGAAATACTACTCGTTTGCATCTATTCCACTTTTCTCTTCATGACTAAGCTATCAATTGGCTTGATCGTCTACCTAGGGGATCCATCTCGATTTGGGACGATCTCACCACTCATTTACTCGCACAGTTTTTTCCACCAGAAAGAACTGCTAAACTTCAAAATGATATCTTGATGTTCCAACAACATCAAGATGAATCTTTCTATGATGCGTACTCTAAAAAGTCCCTCATCATGGTCTTGATATATGGCTTCAAGTTCAAATCTTTTACGATCATGTCGACTATGCCACCCAGATGGCCATTGATTATGTAGCTGGCGGGAGACTTAGAAAATTAAGGGCAAAAGTAGCATGGGATACCATCGAGAATTTAGCCCAATAAGAAGGAGAAAGGTGGAACGACCCAATTTTTCCCAACAAAGGAAGTCCCAACTACATAGATGCTAATTTGGAACAGGATTTAGAAAGTATGAAGTATCGAGTAGAATCTTTAATGAGGAATGAAGTGCTATTGTATTGTGAGGGAGGATTCACATTTCCTAAAAGACCTTATCAGGAGGAGTTCGGGGGACGAATACTAAAATTAATTGATGATCAAGAGGATCAAATTAGGCAATTAAAGGAAGATATGAGAAAAACAAAAGACATATTTATGTGTCTCACGAATAGTTTAATAGCAACCCTGAAGGTCAAAATAGAGGCACAATGAGCTCATTTTATAAAAATCAAAAAAATCACTACATTTCCTACTCACACCCCTACCATAACCCCTAAAATACTCAAGCCTAGCATGGTGCATATGGTCTCGATGGTTTCCAATATTAAACCTACTATCTATAGATACCCTCACCAACACGTAAATTCCAACCTCAAAATGCCAATACTTCATTCATTTGAAGAAAACAAGCTTGAGTACGAAGATGAAGATCAAGTCGAGATAAAGATGATGAGAACCGGAATGGATAAAGAGTTCTTGAAGCATAATCTTTATGAGAATGACATAACCTTGATTATTTGTCATAATTTTTCTCTAACTTCAAATCCACCCATCAAACCAAAGGATTCGGGTAGTTTTAGGATGAAGGTAGTAGAACCCTTGACCATTCACACACCACCTTCACCCCACGTGGCATACTTCCATCGAAATGGTGTGTATCGCTACTATCACCCGCACTTAATGCTAAGTGTAGGGGAGACCCACCTTTTGCGTATTAAATAAGCGTAGAGTCAGGTTCGTAACTCGAACAAAAAGAAGCACTTATTGGGAGGCAACCCAATCTTTTATTTTCTTGTATTTTAGGTATGTCTTATGTGTTTGTTTGAGTCATATGATTGTGTTAACTATTTTTGTGGTTTTTGCTGTAAATTTTGTAGGAAATAACTAATGGGAACTTGCGTGTGTCGCCAGGCCTGCTACAGGAAAAATTCAGTTTTAATTAAATTTTGAGAAATTAATCTCTTATAATTTCTGAAATTTGTAATTTTCCTAAAAACCTGCTGAAAACGACGATTACGTTAACACATTCATCCTATCTTTATTGCTTTCTTAAAGTCTAAACGTAGTTAATGAGGTTGTATATCATTCACCCATGGATTTTACGCTTGGTATAGTTGCATCTTGTATTTGATTTGCATGTTATATTTGATAATGAGAATCTCGAGAGTTCTTAGAAGTTTCATGTGTACAATTCTTGGATGAAGATTTAGCCGGGATCATTTGTTTCTTCTCTATTATTGAGCAAAACCAGGGAGTACTAGTTACTTTCACTCTCTTTTCTTTTCCCTTTATTCGATTACATGTACTTTGTAGAACATTGGGTAAAATGTTCCTAATAAGTGTAGGTGGAAAATAAAAGCCTTAGAAACTATTTCACTATTTGTCCTTTGCTTTGTCCCTAAAATGATGAGTAATATATCATATCGTAGAAGGTAATTTTGACCCAAAATTTAAAAAATATTCGCACGTACTGGCGAAACTAAGTTCTAGTAGCGTCTCATTGGATAGGGAATTATACGACTAGCACAAAAACCCTTCCACTCAAATAAATTCCACCCCTAAATTGTGAGGTTCGCCCTTAGATCTTTAGGAATTCGGGTATCCATCTTTGATGCCCAAGATAGTTTACACCTTTAGCTTTCTCGAGTTAAGGAAAGAGAAAACATGTATATCTATTCCATCATTATGGATGTGTATGTGTGGTTTTGTCACCTTTTCTTAAGCATTGGTATCGGTATTAAATTATATGAGAGTGTACCGGTAATGTATATAATTCTAGAACTTGCTTTAGTGATGCATTCCAAGACCGCGTAGTGAGTATTAGGATTTGCTAAATAATAAGAGGCACTAGGATTAACCCATGTTTTAAACATGTAATTGTTATGATGGTCACATCGACTATATAACTATCCTACACCCTTGCTTCACACTCATTTTTAATGCAGTATACCCGTAGTACACCCCTCCTAGCCTATCCTTTTCACGATTCTCGTAATTTTCTGGTTAATCTGGACTGTTAATGAAGGGCATTGTTTAACCCTACAACCAATCGTTACACCCAAATTGCCTTAGCCTACCTTGTATGTACTCGCTTTTAGTACATTATTGTTTAACCCAAGTTAATTATTTGAGTACACGATTGCTAAGTCCTTATCCTTTTAATTACAATTTTAGGAAGATTGGGATTCATGGTTGTATTTATTTTGCGAAAGAATAGGGAAGAAAAGTTAAATCATTCCCCTATATTTGTTCGATAGTCTCCATGTTATGTTGATCCACCTTAATTCGGGTCATTAGTTAGATTGTAATTATGTGTTAGCAAAAACTCAAGTGTAGGGGTGTGTTTATAAACCCCCAAGTGATGTATTATGTTTATTTAAAAAAATGAGATTGAAGTAGAGCTTTATAGAGTTTGTATATCTCTGTCCGAGTCTTTGGCTTAGTAACCTAATCAACGTGTATTCTTGTAAGTAATTAGCTAACCCTTTCACCATAAATTCACCCAAAACGTCACCCTAAAATATATCCCATCTGTTTCTGTTTCCATTAATGTTATCTTACACCTACACATCATAACCCTTTAAAAAGACCTCTTTGATAGTAATTTCTAGTACTTGCGTCTAGCGATGGAGGTTTGATCCTTTATCAAGCCTATGGTAATTTGTATGCTATGACAGGTAACGAGTGTTAATTTTCCGTTTCCCATATTGTTATAATTCATTATACACCGGAGAGAAAGAGAGCATCTAAACACTTATGTGAGGTGCTAGTATATGCTTTTCGTGCTTTTAATTATGAGGTCTAAAAGGTTGTGTTGTAAACTGCTTTTAAAGAGTAGGTTAAATGCCCCAAATATTGCTATTGTCTAGGTAGAAAAGCCCATTTACTTGAGGATAAGCAAATCCCAAGTGTAGGGGTATTTGATGAGGTGTCATTTTATATACTTTTTAGGCTCATTTAACCCCCTAAATCATGCAAATATGCCCAGATTATGTGCTTAATCATTTGTTTTCATGTTTTAAGCACTTGGATGGCTTTTAGAGGAAATACACTTGACCTGGGCTCATTTGGAGAAGAAGCGGACAAGACTACGACTCTACACCAAATTCCTTAAAGAAACAATCATTCAAGCGGTAGAGACGGCGTTGCCAACAACTACGACGATGTTAGAACTTGATCAAGACGGCGTCAGGAGTATCATGACGGCGTCAGAATGTAGCCGCCTTAAATGAAAACCTAGAAGCTTCATCAAAGTGAAGGCGTCAGGAATTTTGTGACGCCGTCGTGGTCTGATTTCTATATATATACAAAATCATTTTAGGATTTTTATTATGTAATTTTGGGAGACGAACCCTAGTTTTAGTAGATGATTTTAGCAGCCTTTGGGCTTGTTTTTAGGGTGTTAAAACCCTCTTGTAACAGCCTCAACTGCATGATTTAATCAAGTGAAGTTCATGTATCCTTTATCACCTAATATGTCTATACGTTTTGTGATAGATTCTTGTTCTTCTTCTTTATTTACTATGAAATCCTAGATCTATTAGTATTTACGTATGATTGCATGATACTTAGTTTGTAGATCCTTTTGATGTTGCTTCTTATGATGGATGTGCGTGTTAGACTTTAGAAAACTAGCCATAAGATATTAAATTGGCATAGACGTCTAGGGAAATGCGAGTGTGTAGAAAGGATACCATCAGTAAGAGTCATCATACTACCTTACCCCTAATATGGTTGATCCCTATTAAGATATTTTAAATGCATGTAATATACTCTTAGGGGCCTTGTAATAATCTTCATACTACCTTACTTGTGCGTTTCCTTAACGGAATATTACGTAGACGGCGGTTTCGTGTAATTCATTCATGACTTAGTAAATACTTACATAGATCATCACATGTATGACAAAGCAACAGGATTAGGAGAAGCAAACTAAGGAGTAGTGCATGATTAAGTAAATATGTTCATTTATCATATAAGTTATCCCCAAAGTAGTTTAGATTTATTAATTAGTTAAAACTAAATCAATCTCTCAAACCATGATTTTACCTGCTTTCATAAAATATTAAATACAAAAAGAACCTTCTCTCAACCCCGTAGACCTTTGTTAGATTCTGTTTGAGCCTTCCCAACCTATTCCCTTAGAGAACGATCACAACCCCCGAGTCTTGCCTATACTACACTACAACGATTAGGTACACTGCCTAGGAGTTGTAAAACTTCTTGTTGAAGTCCTACAATGAACGAACCACATCAGTAAGCAAATAATATTAAAACATATTTCTCATGTAAACACAATTTTAATATCATCATTTAATCAATACGATGAGTAGGCATATAATCACATATAATTCATGAACTCTCAATTTATGACACCATATCGTATTCCTAAAGACACTTAGTCTTATGAACAAAATAAATATGACTAATTACTCATCATGACAAGTAGATGTGTGAGAAAATTTCATGTTATCACCTTGTTGATTTTTGACATATTCTTCAACCATTTACTTATTAGCAACATAACCATGCATTTCATTTATTTGTATATGTTTTAAAAGATTTTTCATTTAGGCATTTACATATACACATTAAGCAATTAAGCAAACGAGTCATGATGTTATGTATTAATGTAAGAACTTTAATCATTTAGCCGATTTATCTTAGTTTAAGATTTAAGATGAGTTTATTTATGCATGCCACACACAATGTTCGTTTTCATTCATAAGTTCAATTTCTCAAACTAACAAGTATTTTTATGCATCCATATCAATCAAATTTTCACAAGTTCTATATTAAACATATATGCATGTTTAGTCCAACTTTAAGTTAATTGCCTTTAAGCTTCTAAGTTCACATAACTTTTGAAGTTGTGGCAAAAATAAGCTACCTAGCATCAAACAAATTCACATGGCATTTTTGACAACTACAATATAAAGCACATAAATATTCATAAACTTAAAAGAAAAACTTAGCTTGATTTTGATGGACCATTTTTGTTTAATAACCACGAGATAAAGATCCACCACTGATGCTTTGTCTACCTATGCCCTTTCCTTAAAGGTTACATGTGTATGCTATCATACTCCTTATATAAAGTAAATAATCTTCTATTACCGATCAAGTGCTTAGACCAACCACCATCCACAATCTAATATACCAGTTCAAGCTTATAGCTAACAAACATATAACTCAAAAACTTGGTCCCCAATGGTTGTTAGGTCCTTTGGTGTTAGCATAAGACACTCGCAAATTAAACATCCTTGGGTCTTGAAGCAATTAGCTAAGTCTCTCAAGACTAGACCTTGAAAACATTGACCAATGATTTGATTGAAAATAATTTTCACTTTGAAATCTTAGTCCAAAGTTTTCTTTAGAAAATCATTGGTTTGAGTAGGAGTTGTCTCTCCTTTCAAATGAGTTATGTTGATGTGGTGAAGTCCTTCAGTTGTTGTAAGAACTCTTTTTCTTTTAAAAGATGGTTGGTTGTTTAGGTTAGGTTTATTTTGGACTGGAGGCCTTTGATTGTATGAGGTTGAAGATTTCAAATTAGGTATTGGGAAGAGTGTCTATGGTCTACTTAAGTTTGAGTAAATACCGGTTTGGAATAGACTTTAGACAAATCATCAAAACATGATTTTTCGTTTTGACTCCCTTTTACAAACACTATTAGTTTGCTTAGACTCTCGAAAGTAGTTTTCTTAGTTTTTGAAAAGCCAAGACCTTCTTTATCTTGGGACAATTTATAACAACTCATAATTTTGATCAATGTAATTATCCATCTATTAAATTAGATGCACTATAATATTCATCTATTATATATATACCACCTTTTTACAGGGAAATTTTTGCTTTATCTCATTATGCAACGTAACTTGCATCTCTAAAGTAAACGAGCTCACACAACCTCTACCAATGCCAATTCTATCTATGTTTATATCATGTAAACATCCTAATGTGTCAAGTTTATATCTTAATATCATTTTTACCAAGCACATTATCCATTTAACGTACCATTTACAACGTTATATCAAAACAGACTTTATCCGTTAACATTTATATCAAAACCCTAATTATATGTAATGTATACATATAAAATGAATGTGCAAACCTTCAAGCATGTGTACAAATGTACAATTCACAACATTTGAAATATAATTTCCCTCCAAGTCAATGTACAACTCATTTAAGCTTAATGTATAACTCAATAATGCAAGAAAACCAAACTAGGTCATTATACCTCCTAAAGCACTTTAGTTTCTTACCACCACTCTAGCACAAGGTACAAGCACTTAATGCATGATTTCTAAACCTTAAACCTAAACCCTAAGTCATCTTAAAGCTCTAATCTAAACCCTAAACCCTAAACGAAACCCTAAAACCCTAATTTCACTTTAAACCTAAAACTAAACCCTAAACCTTAATCCTAAACCTTAAACCTTAATCCTAAACCCTAATCCTAACACTAAACCTTAATCTTAAACCCTAACTACCCTAATCCTAAACACTAATAAACATTTTAAATACTAAAAACCCTAACCCGAAGCCCTAAACCGCTCGTCACCCTTTTTCTTTCATTCATTTCAAACCAAGTTAGCACCCTTCCTCCACTATGAGTCACCTCCTTAGCACCTCAAGCAACCACCCTACCACCTTACAAGCACCTCCATCACCACCCTTAAGCTCCAAGTCTTCTTGTTACCACCTATGATAAACGAACCCCCTCCACACCCTTACACCTCCTCATGCTACTTTCTTAGCTCTTAAGACTCACCATCTAGCCTTCATTAGTTACCCCCTACAACACTTGATCCCTAAACCAAGTTAACTTGGGCACTAAGGGTCATTCGACCCTATAAATAGCCGAAACTCCCACCCCATTTAAACACACCTCAAAATTTATCAAACATACAAATGGAGTCTTAAACAAGATCAAGGAAGATCAAGGAAGAAAGAACTCAGCCCTTAGAAGCCAAGAATCAAGAAAATGAAGGTCTTGAAGTTATTTTCTAGGCGTTTGAACCCAAAATCCCTAATTCGACCCGTTTTCTAAGTTGTAAGTCCTCACCTTGTTTAATAAGCTCATGATCTGTTTTGGAAACTTTTATCGCCTGTAGATCCTATATAAACTCGTGTTTGATCCCTTGAACACAAACCCATGCTTTTTTGGTTTTCACTAAACCAAACGCACCGTTTGGATTCAGTTCCCAAGCTATTTTTCATAAGGCGTATAAGCTCGTAAAACTCAACTTATTTTAACTATATTCTAATAAGACCTAGAGCTACAAAACTATTTTTGGATTTCAAAAAATATCAAAATTATGAATTTTGACTGATTTGCAATGTTGTTCATGCATAGGGGTACTATATCGTCAGACTTTCTAAAATTTATAACTAGAGGGGCTGAAAATGTCATTTTCCTAAAAGTTATAACTACAAGGGGCTATTTTGACAAGTTCTAAAGTTAAAGGTTTAATATATATATACTTATTATATAAAGGACTAAATTTGTAAAATTTATAACCAAAGGTATATATTGCCAGTTTGTTATTCTTAAAAATATAAAATATAATATTTTTATACAAATTATAAAAATATATATAAATATTATAAGACTCGATTTTGTTAAAACCCGACACATTTATCGTTATTAATCATCGATCGACGCATTATAAAACAATTACGTTATATATTTAACGTAATTTATCATCGACTAGCTTTTGAAGAAACTTAAAAACTATAACTTTCAGCGTTTCATAGGGAATTCATGATAGGGTTTTCCATTTGGTATTCGTTTTTGACGATTTTGCTTGGGTTTACAGATTTAAAGTGTCCCTGGCTCCTCAAAACGATACTACTAGGCCTCTGGATTATGAATTAGCCCGAACTGTGATGCAAAATTTCCAGCAATAAATAAATCAAAATGAATACTACATTAAAACGTTAATGAAGTTTGAAATATAATACAATCAAACTAAGACTTGACATATTACCTCAGGTTGCGTGTTGAAGCCGTTTTACTTTCAATTATACTGAACTTTCCCGCCCTGGTAGATAACATCGTACTACCATACGGACGCATTTCGTTGATATACTTTTGCCATCAATAAGATTTCCCTGTTAAGGTGAGTTCATAGCCTCGCATTTTAAATCTTCTAATGTTTCATAAACCCGCGAGGGGGATACATGCTATAAACCATGAATACAAGTGTTTTTCCAACTGTATATTATTTTGATATATTATTGCCTAAGTCCCTACTTTTGCCATTAAGACCCCACTATCATGAACCGTTAATTACTTTTCGGAGTAAGCGTGAATGCTGTGAATAGATCTATTTGGGACTGAACTCCCCCGTTGGTGTACCCGTTCATGGGGTAACCAAACGCACTTCATTTGAATCACTATGCGGGTGTTTGGCAAAGGCACCCGTTGGGGCAACTACTTGTGATTATTGATTTTCTCAAGGCCTCGGTGTCATGAGCTTAAGGAAATAATACTGTTTTCTATAATAATTATACTAATTGCAATTATTACTATTATGGGTGTATAACAACGTAACCCACTGTTCATGATGACTTGTATTCAAACTGTTTATTATAAACCTATGAATATCACTCAACCATTGTGTTGATCTTTTTAGCATGTTTATCTCAGGTAATTGAGCAATTTATGGCACGGAGTGGCACGGACTTGAAGATGGCTAAACTGTTATCATTCAAACTTTATGTTTTCTAGATTTTGGGATCTCTCTTCTTGTAAAACCCTGATGAATAAATGAATGATAACTAAATTTTACAAAACGTCTCTTTATAAGTCATTTTCTATGATTATGACAGTTGTACTATGAAATAATACCCCAGATTAGCTTCCGCTGTTATATTTGTCAAAATGGGGGTGTTATAGATTGGTATCAAGAGCCACGGTTATAGAGAACAAAGGTTGAATACCTTAACTATAACTACTTTTTCTTTTTCCATCCGAAGAAAGTCCTCCGTGCCACTAACATCTCCCGACTATTATGTACAGATACATAACTATAAACTAAGATATAAATAACTTATGTTTATTTACCGCTGGGATTGTTAACCAGAGTGAATTGTCCTTCGTCAACACCCTACTTCCAATATTGAGGATTGGCTTTTCCTTATCTTTCCGGCTGATATCCCTGCTTCCCCAGGACCTAATCCCCACTTCACCAGGAAATACTTATTCTAGCTCTTCAAATAACTCATTTGGTTTATGTAACACCCCCAAATTGGGTCGCAGCGGAATAAGGGTCTGGGGCGTGTTACTTTATAGATCAATAACACAAGCTGTATATAAAACGACCAAAAACTCGTTTAAAACTGATACTTGGTATTATCAAAGTATTTGTTACATAAGCCAAGCTTATCACTTGTCCACTTGTTTCAAAATACAAGATTTTCTAGCCCATAACAGTATACAAAATGTAATGCGACAAAAATCTTTATGGCAATGATATCCAAATCAAAACAACCAATGTATCCCTTGCACCTCGTGCTTACTGATCCCCTGAAAAACATTGCTTTAAAACGTCAACAATAATGTTGGTGAATTCATAGGTTTGATAAATCGTATATTGTAGGACCACAAGATTTCCCAAGTGTATGATAATTGTAACAGATGCAGAAATCATAAACATGTACTAACTTTGCCCTAAGCTCATGACACTGAAGCTCCGACATAACTGAATAACCATATAAATGCCTACATTGCCCCGTAGATGATAGTTCTAAACCCGCAACATCCTATGTTCGACATGTATAAGTTCGAATGCCCAGTGCTAGCTAATCACCCGAACGGGATGTCCAATCCCAATAAATCTATTCATAACATTTCGCCGGGCTCACAATCCAGAAACTGCCAGTTCATGATAGAAGGGCTCAATAGGTAATGCTACTTAGGCAACACGTAATCATAATATGAAACTTAACCACTTGTGTCCAGTTATAAAACATTGCATGTTTCTCACCCTAAAAACTTGTAAAACAAATCATGTAAAACGTGGGGCTATGAACTCACCTTGAGTGAGCGAATAACAAGTATATCACAGATAATGCGTCACGTAAATCGTCAGATGCAACCTATTTAAATTAAGGTCGTATAAGTACTAATCACATTGGGTAATTACTACCATGCATAATTCTATATAGCTAATCACCATCTAATTGTTTTGGAAAATTTGTGTTTAATAAGTTAAAACGTTTATAATTGCCGTTGTAGTAAAACTGGCGTAACTTTCGCGTTTCGAGTCCGTTGAGGTGTTTCTTTGCCGCTCCATAGTGTTTTCGTATTAAGGTCGAGTTATTAAAATTTGACATTTTCAAATTTGAAAACCCTACTGGTGAACAGTAAATGTACTGATCACTAACCAGATCATAATTTACTTATATGCGTTTTCCCGTCGTCGTAAAACCTGAAATGTCGTGATTTTAATTCGTTATAGCTCCGGTTTTAAGCGATCTTTCGAGCACTATCTTGTAATTGAAATTATAATGATTTTATGGAGGTTTTACAAAAATAAATTTTCTGTCCTGAATAGTAACTTTTATCAAAAAGAGGTTTTAAAAAGTATTAATTGCGTAAACTGCCGCGAAATACATACTTATATTCCGTTTTATTAATAATGAAAAATTCCGTTTCTTATCAATTTGGAATCCTAAAAATATGGGTAATCTGTTAAAAATACTAAACTTGCTGCTTTATATAATTTTTATAAATGGTTTTATAAAAATTCTTTTATAATTCCGTTTATTTATCGTATAACTTGTTTTTACCGTAACTTTTTTGTTATTTATCCGTTTTTCAAGTTTCTTAGCTTTTTGGAATCGCCATGAGGCGTACTATTTTATAAAAATATAAAGTGGACAGGTTGTATGTCGAATTAAAACAGAAATTTAGGATGTCTTTCTTGATTCCATATGTAAACTTTGTTTCTATAACTTTCAACTTTGTATTTTACCATAAGTATTTTATACTATATATATATTATATGTCCTACATATAATAAATTCCATTAGTCCATCATTGTCCTCATATGTCCAAATTACCAAGATTAACAAGTTTATCAAGTTGATTATACACATTTACTTGTAGCTTTTCATGTAAATCATTAAAAACCCTAATCTTTCATTAACACTTTTTAAGCTTAACCAAGGTTGTTCATCACTTATATTTCCATTATGACCTTATTTTAGTGTTCATATAACATCACTAAAAGTCCATAAACAACATTAACATGTCATTTTCATTACTTTTACTTGTAACATATTAAGTAAATTTTATAAACTCTAATTTGTACATAATCATTTTTACACTTAACCAACATGGTATAACACTTATAGATCCATTTTAACATGATATTATCAACATAATATCATATGAAAAAGTGTACAAAAGCATAATCACAAGTAAAAATCCCTTTTACATATTCAAAAGTCTTAAATGGTGATTTTTCTATATAAAACATCATATGCATATAAAATCATGAAAATGAAAAGATAAAGGTTTTAGGTAACCTTAGTGATGAATGTTGAGGATGAGAAATATGTGCTAAACCCTTGTTTAGACTTTAAACCCAAGCTAGCAAGCTATGAAAACCCTAATTTTCCATATGAAACCCTAGCTTTCCTTTTCTTGATAATTACTTGAAAATGGTTAACAATGCTTGAAACCATCTTAGTAATTATCTTAGGAATGATGTAGGTATGTATGTAAATGAGGTAGAAAATTTTGTATGGTTTACTTAAGGGGATGCTTCTTTGCCGTGGCCTAATAGGGAGAGAAAGGAGAGAAAAGTTTGATTTTTAGCTAAGTGTATATAAGAAAAGGTGGTAAGAATGCTAGCTAACTTTGACCAAGATTCAAAGGGTCAAAAGGTCTAAGTGGGGGGGGGGGGGGGCGGCATTATGCATGAAATGGGGAAAAGTGGTCACAACACTAAGCTTACAACCTCTAAAACTTTACATTACCTAGCGCCATTATACTTTAATGTCTATATGTCTTCATAAAGTAGGGATTATCCCATGGTTTTAAGGACTTATGTTGGCTAGATATTTACTAGTAATATCTTGGAAAAATATTACTTGCATTATGTAAGTGCAAGTAAAATAAAGTGTAGTCTTGATATGAAAAATGTATACTTGCAACTATTTGTGTATTTTTTTGTTTCATTAATGTACAAAGTGCAAAGTAATATTAACTTGGGTAATTTTAATAAAACTTTGGGCATTGGGTACACTCGTGGGTATTTATTGAAGCGTAGATTAATTAACGTGGTTCCGGGTATGCCTAAACGCAATTTATCGCGAAACGTATACACTTTACGTATCCGATAAAAATAAAATGAACAAAGACCTTTATTATTCGTCAAAATATTATTAATACTAGAAATTGATGTAAACGCTTAATTGTTTGAATGCCCCTTTACATTGCACGCTAATATTATAGCTTATACGCGAAATTTAAACTTAACGTTTACGATTTAAAGCAAACGTGTACAATACAAAAAAAATACATTATGGTTTTTATCGACGTCGTCAATGACTTGAAAACACGGGGTGTTATAGTTTAGTTCCAATAGCTTCACTAACTCTTTTACTTTTTCATGATGACCCCTATATAAAGGTCATGCAAGCATATTATGCTAAAGAATCACCTATTCCACCGCCAACTATTGTGCCTCCATCTCCAATGCTATCACCAATGTTTAATCCTCAAGAATTCTTTCTTCCTGAGGAATTATTGCCACCTAAGAAACGAGGCCGTGACCGATCATCCTCCTCTACTTCTGCCCTACCTCAAGTATTTGAGATGGGAGAAAGCTCTCGTAAGACAAGTTTGGAACGTCACAAATTGAGGAAATTTTGAATCACCTAGATGAGCTCTCTCTTGACTGCATTGAGTACATGGAAGACAAAATAGAAGGTCTTGGAAAAGGTCGGGTGATCATACAACAAGATTTTGACAATCTGGAAACTGAACTCCAAGAGGCTCGTATCCAAATTACTAAACTTCAAAGAAAGCAAATGGGAAATAACAACAAGATTGCTCTGGCTCGCTTCAGGATTGCTAATCTAGAACAAATCATCAAAGATATCCAGGTTCGTCACCAAGCAGATAAGGAAAGTCTTCTGAATGCAATCTATGAACACAAGAACAGCCAGGAAGGACCATCGGACTACTAGATTAGATCCTAGTTGTAGTTTTTGTTAGAAACTAGCCATGGGATATGTGGTATAAATAACAACACTTATCAAATTTTGACTATGTACAGTATAAAACAAAGGCAATTTTCATGATATAATATAATGGTGATCCCGTTGTACTTCATTGTTTCATATTCATTCTATATCCTATATTACGATTCCTCATCTCCGTCTTCATCATTATGAATCGTACCGTGACCCCTAGAAAATAAACTAATAAGTTAGATGCTTGTTAGAATTCATATCAAATAAGTATCTATGATATCACTATTGTGACTAGGGGTGAGCATACCGGACTGACCGGCGGTCGTATATTAGACCATATTCGGTCCTCGGGATCCGGTCGGTCCGGTCTGGTCCGACCAAAAACCCGATGATAATGCCGTGTAGGACCGGACCGGACCGAAGACTGACCCGGATTGGACAGACCCAGACCGGACCGTACCATTTTGGTCCGGTCCGCGGTCTGGCATTATGGACCATTTCGGTCCTCGGTCCGGTCCAGTCTTGGACATATGCTCACCCCTAATTGTGACAATGTTTATTTTTAAACTTTAAGCATTTTAAGGAAAGACTTGTGATATCATTCTTATTACGTGATGCCTTAATGTTTATAGAATGCCCTCCCAAAAGGAACGTCACATCTGAAGCCAACCAGCCATGCCTCAGGCTGCCATCAGAAAACTAGTTGCTCTATGACAGTGGTTTCCGCAGCTCTGAAAGCACAAGCTGCAACAATGGCAAGTTACAATAATCCAATAGGAACACCGGACCTACTAGAACTCCTGTAGCAAAAATGGGAAACTATAAAGAGTTCATAAGCTGTCAACTTTCTACTTCAATGGTACGGAAGGAGCAGTTGGCCTTATTCGCTGGTTTGAACGGACTGAATTGGTATTTTCTCGTAGCAACTGTGCCGAGGAAAACAAAGTGACATTTGCTACTGGTTACAGGGCCTGATTATGATGCCTTGGTTTTGTCCTGGTGGAATTCATTTGCCCAACCTATTGGAATAGAGGAAGCCTACAAGATCACCTAGTCTGAATTTAAAAAGCTCTTAATAAAGAATTATTATCCCCGAACCGAGGTCAAAAAAATGGAAGATGAATTTTACAATCTGACTATAAAAGGAAATGATCTCAAGACTTACATTAGAAGATTCCATGAATTGGCAGTTTTATGCCCAACTATGGTGCCAAATTTTGAGAAACTCATGGAAGTCTTCATCGGGGGATTACCCAAAAGTATTGAAGGAAATGTTACCGCTTCAAAGCCTCAAACTTTGGAGGAAGCTATTACCATAACCCAGAGGTTAATGGATCAGGTAATAAAGCATAATTCTGTGTAAGGAACTAATGATCACAAACGAAAGTTTGATGATAGAAGAACCTTCACCACCAATAACAACTACCAGAACAACCATAACAACAACAATAGCAACCGCAACAATGATCTCCAACAACAACAGAATAGAAGGCAAGAAACCGTCAAGGCTTATGATGTCACCCCAACTGAAAACAGTAGGTATTCTGGAAGCCTTCCCCTATAGAAGAAATGCACCCTGCATCACACAGGACCTTGCACTGTCAAGTGTTAGACTTGCAACAAGGTGGGTCATCAGACCAGGAACTGCAGAAACAAAGGGCCAGCCACTGGAAGCAACCTACAACCAGTATTCATAACTTGTCATGCCTGAGGAGAAAAACAAAAGTTAGTGCTCAAGAGCAAACAACAATGCCCATGGGAGAGCATACTTGCTGAGAGACAAGAACGCTCACCAAGACCCGAACGTAGTCACTGGTACGTTCTTTCTAAACCAACATCTAGCTAGAGTATTATTTGATTTAGGAGCCGATAAAAGTTTTGTATCCATATCTCTTGCTTCTATGCTTAATATCCCACCAATTACACTAGATACCACTTATGACATTGAAATGGCTGATGGAAACCTAGTAGGCACTAATACCGTTATCCGTTGCACTCTGATTTTGCTAAACCAACCTTTTGAAATTGATCTCATGCCGATTAAACTTGGTAGTTTTGACGTCGTCATTGGTATGGATTGGTTATCCAAGTATCATGCTAGAATTATCTGTGACGAGAAAGTCGTCCTCATCCCAATTGACGGTGAAACTTTGATCATACGAGGTGATCGAAGTATAACCCGACTAAGCCTCATATCATGTATTAAAATCGAAAGATATATATCCAGGGGATATCAAGTTTTCGTAGCCCAAGTAATGGAGAAGAAGTCAAACGAAAAACGACTAAAAGATATACCAGTAGTTAGAGAATTTCTGGAAGTTTTTCCTAAAGATTTACCCGGCCTTCCTCCAGTTCGCCAAGTAGAATTCCAAATCTATTTAATTCCAGGAACGGCACCAGTAGCCCGAGCACCTTACAGATTAGCTCCTTCAGAAATGCAAAAACTATCTGACCAACTACAAGAGTTAGCAGACCGAGGTTTTATCCAACCAAGTACTTTGCCTTGGGGAGCTCCTATCTTATTTGTTTAAAAGAAAGACGGATATTTCAGAATGTGTATCGATTACCGGGAGCTGAAGAAACTCACCGTAAAGAATCGTCACCTATTACCCATGATCGATGATTTATTCGACCAACTTCAAGGTTCGAGTACTTACTCAAAGATTGACTTAAGATCAGGCTATTACCAACTGAGAGTCAGGGATGTAGATATTCCCAAGACTGCTTTCAGAACGCGGTACGGACACTATGAATTCCAAGTAATGCCATTTGGTTTAACTAACACGCCTGCTGTGTTCATGGATCTCATGAACCGTGTATGTAAACCATACTTGGATAAATTTGTGATAGTATTCATCGATGATATTCTTATCTACTCCCGTAACAAAGAAGAACACACTAATCACCTGAGAATAATCTTAGAATAACTCAAAAAGGAGAAATTATATGCCAAGTTCTCCAAATATGATTTTTAGATCAGTATCGTGCAATTTCTCGGGCATGTGATTGACAGACAAGGAATTCACGTTGACCCCACCAATATTGAAGCAGTTAAGAATTAGGCATCTCCTACCACACCCACAGAAGTACGCCAATTCTTAGGACTCGCCGGCTAATATCAAAGATTTATCAAAGGTTTTTCAAAGATTGCAAAGCCTTTGACTGAATTAACCCAGAAAAACAAGAAGTATATCTAGGGAGAAAACCAAGAGTCAGCTTTCTAACTACTAAAACAAAAATTTTATGAAGCTCCAATCTTAGCATTACCAGAAGGAAACGATGACTTTGTTGTTTATTGTGATGCATCACATCAAGGTTTGGGAGTGGTGTTAATGCAAAGAGAAAAAGTTATTGCATATGCATCCTGATAACTCAAGCCTCATGAAGAGAACTATACCACACACGACCTCGAATTAGGAGCAGTAGTGTTCGCTCTTAAAATTTAGAGACACTATCTATATGGCACAAAGTGTACTGTGTTCACTGATCATAAAAGTCTTCAACATATCCTTGATCAGAAAGAGTTGAACATGAGACAACGTCGTTGGTTAGAATTGCTCGCAGATTACGATTGTGAGATTCGCTACCATCCTGGAAAGGCAAATGTTGTAGCAGATGCCTTAAGCCGGAAGGAACGAATCAAACCACTCCGAGTTAGAGCATTAGTCATGACCCTTCACCCAAAATTACCATCACAAATCCTCGAAGCCCAAACCGAGGCAATCAAAGAAGAGAACATCAAAGCTGAGAACCTACGAGGAATGGACAAAGCATTTGAAGTACGTCCTGATGGAACCCGATGTATCAAGAATCGAAGTTGGTTACCACTCTTTGGTAATTTGAGGGACTTGATCATGCATGAATCCCATAAATCAAAGTATTCCATCCACCCAGGTTCTGACAAGATGTATCAGGATCTAAAGAAACTCTATTGGTGGCCTAACATGAAGGCGATCATCGCTGAATATGTTGGTAAGTGTTTAACATGCTCTAGAGTTAAAGCAGAATGTCAGAAGCCATCCGGCTTACTAATACAACCAGAGATTCCTACATGGAAATGGGAAAGAATAACGATGGACTTCGTTACAAAACTACCCAAAACATCAAATAGACATGACATAATTTGGGTCATTGTAGACCGCCTTACCAAATCAGCACATTTCATCCCTACCAGAGAGACAAATAGTATGGAAACCCTTACAAGGTTGTATATAAAGGAGATAGTTTCACGGCATGGAGTGCCGATATCTATCATATCGGATCATGATAGTCATTTCACATCCAGATTCTGGCAGTCAATGCAGAGTGCTTTGGGTACTCAATTAGACATAAGTACGGCATATCATCCTGAGACTGATGGACAAAGTGAAAAAACCATCCAAACACTTGAAGACAAGCTTTGAGCCTGTGTTATAGATTTTGTAAAAGGATAGGAGAGACACTTACCATTGGTAGAATTTTCTTACAATAACAGTTACTCGTATGTGCTTAATTACACATACCATTTTCCATTAAAACCGGACTTAAATGACCAAAAACGTACCAAAAATACATTATATTTGTATGTTTTGCATTTGTATTGTGCAGGTAACGGATATCTAAGAAAAGGACAAAAACAAAGCCAAAACGACAAAACCGAGCACGAGAACGGAAAGAGCATGAAAGAAAAGTCAAATCAAGGCCAAAAGTCAAAAAGTCAAAGTCAACCAAAGTCAACCCCGACAAAGTCAAAGTCAAAAGCGGAGCCAATATTAAAGAATACTTAATGGGCCCACCCGTACCTATCTAATGGGCCGGGTCAGCCCATTAACGTATTATATGAAGACTAATACAATGAACATGGCCCAAGTTCCCTTATAATTAAAAGCCCAAATACTTAAACCTGGCCCAACCATGTTAATTGTGTTTAGCCCGTTAACCCTTAACCCACCCCATAAATTGCCAAAATCCACCTTGACAATCCTCAAGCATCCTATTCGACAAAGAAAGAAGACAAAGATTGGAGGGTCAAGATCAATGGACGTGGGCAGCACACAAGATCAATGGCCTTGATGAAAGACTTGAAGCTCTCACACAAAAAACACACCCTCAGTCCCTCTCACGAAGAAATCACACATCAAAGAGGACCTAGAACCTTCTTAGCTTTTATATAAATAGGACTCATTGTAAGCCATTGGAGTCTTTATCTAGTTTTAGTTTTACAGCTTATTTTTACTTATGCAATTTAATTTTTAATGTCTTGTAATCATTTTAAAAGTTAATGGAAATTTGAAGTATTTTATGCTCTAAAAAATCTTATTTACTTAAGTTTGAATTTCATTGTTGTTTAAAAGTGTTTTACAAGTTATTTTCTGCTATTTGAAAACTCGTACAAGCTATTTACACTTAAACCACTTTAGCTTCTTCATAGCTTCTAAGTTGTTTAAGAAACTAGTTCAAAAATCACCAAAAATTCTTGAAGACTTTTTCAAATGTTATTTTCAAACACATTAAACGTTAACGTTTATATCAAAACCCTAATTATATGTAATGTATACATATAAAATGAATGTGCAAGCCCCTAAAGCATGTGTACAAGTATCAATACAAAACATTTTAATATCTTTTCCCTCCTAAAACAATTTACAACTTTCTACAGCATAATGTGCAAGCTAATCATGCCTAAAAACCTAATTAGGTCATTTAAGCTCCTAAACCATGTTTAAACTTTACCACCACTTTAGCACAAGGTACAATACTCAATGCACAACATCTAAACCCTAAACCTAAACCTAAAGTCATCCTAAAACCCTAATCTAAAACCCTAAACCCTAAATGAAACCCTAAAACCCTAATTTTACTTTAAACCTAAAACTAAACCCTAAACCTTAAAAACTAAAAACCTTAATCCTAAACCCTAAACCTTAATCCTAACACTAATCCTAAACCTTAAACTATCACTAATCCTAACCCTAATCTACATTTTAAAACCCTAAACCAAAACCAAACCCGACACCCCTTTTATTTCATTTTTACCCATTTTAAGCAACCAAGCACCTCAAGCACCTCCTTTGCATCACCATGACATCACCTATCAGCCACCCTAGCACCTTACAAGCACCTTATTCACCTCCCTTGACCACCAAGTTGCATGATCACCTCCTTGTCACTCAATAATCATCACCTAGCATTCCTTAATCACCACTTTATAGCCCTTGACCCTTAGCCACCAAGAAAACTTAGGCACCAAGGGTTTCAAGCCCTATATAAAGCCGAAACATGGACACCCATTCAAACACACCTCAAATCTTCATTACAAACACAAATGGAGTTCATGCTCAGCCAAGGAAGAAGTAGAAGGTCCCAGGCTCATAATAAAGCCAGAATCAAGAGAAAAAGAACCCCTTGAAGTTCCATTTACTTAGGTGTAATGAACCCGAAAACCCCATTTCGACCCATTTTAGTTCAAGTAAGCTCAAATCTTGTTCAATAAGCTTATAATATGTATTATAATGTTCATAATACTCTTAAGATCATATATGAACTCTTGTTAAAGCCTTGAATCCTCAAACCCATGCATTTTTGGTTAAAACCCTAAAAATGACCCATTTTGATTTTCTAGCTAACGAATCCTTTTTCTAAACTTTTGTTACGTTAAAACATCTTATTTTAGCTTATTCTAATAAGCTATAACCTGCAAATATCATTTGGAACCCTAAAATAAGCTTGCATGGCTTTTTGGACTTGATTTGCAAATGTTTTCATGCATAGGGGTATATATCATAACTTTTTGAAATTTATAACTAGAGGGGCTGAAAATGTCATTATTCTAAAGTTATAACTATAAGGACCTATCTTGCCAAGTTCTAAAGTTAAGGTTAAATTAATATAAACTTTATATATAAAAGGACATAAACATGTAAAAGTTTATAAACCAAGTGTAGATTTTTGTCCAATTTTGCAAACTTAAAAATATAAAATATAATATTTGTATATAAATTAAAAAAAATATATATTAATATTATAAAACTCAATTTTATTAAAACCGACACAATTATCGTTTTTTAAATCAACGATCGACCATTATAAAACAATACGTTATATAATCTGAACGAAATTTATCAAACGCCTACTTTTAAAGAAATTAAAAAAATATCTTAAAACGTACGATCGAAAACAATGGAATTTCATGTGAGGGGTTCCATTCTGGTTATTTGTTTTGACGATTTGCTGGGTTTTTACATGTAAAGTGCCCTGGCTCCTCAAATGGATACTACATGCCTCTAGATTATATATTCCGAAACAGTGATACAATACTTCTATAAACTAATAAATCAAATATAAATTTTAAACTCTATAAAGTTATGAAACATAAACAATCAAACTAAGACATATATGACCTAATTTACCCTAGTTGTGTGATAAAGCTGTTACTCTTCACTTGATTATACTTATGCATACATCAGATTTTCCCTGTTAAGGTGATTTATAGCCTCGCATTTTAAATCTTCTAAATGTTGTTCATAAACCCCAAGGTTGATAATGCTATAAACCATAGAATACTATGAGAATTTTTCAACTGTAATCAATCCAGATATATATTGCCTAATTCTTTACTTTGCCATTAAGACCCCACTAATCATGAACGATAAATTACATTTTAAAGAACGTGAATCCTGTGAATAGATCTATTTGTGACTGAACTCCCCCTTTTTTGTACCTATACTTGTGGTAACCAACGCACTTCATTTGAATCACTATGCTGGGTGTTTGGCCAAGAGGCCACCCGGTTGGGGCAACTTCTTGTAATTATTGATTATCTCAAGGTCTCGGTGTCATGAGCTTAGGGCAATAAATAAATAATAATTGTTTTTCTATAATAATTGTACTCATTGCAATTATTACACTTATGGGATTAATAACAACGAAAACTCACTATTTGAACATGTATTCCAAGACTGTTTTAACAGTAAACCTATGGATTTCACTCAACCTTTGTGTTGACCTTTTTAGCATGTTTATCTTTGGTAATTGGGCAACTTATGGCACGAAGTGGCACAGACTTGAAGATGGCTAAACTGTTATCATTCAAACTTTATGTTTTCATGTAGATTTTGGGACCTCTGTTTGTAAAAACTCAGATGAAATAATGAATGATAACTTATCTTTTAAAAACATCTCTTTTGAGTCGTTTTCTATGATTATGACTGTTGTACTATGAAATAATACCCCAGATTAGCTTCTGCTGCTATATGTCAAAAATGGGGGTGTTATAAGTGATAACAACACTAACAATGTTAATGCTGCTAGCACAAATGAAGTTAATGTTGTCGGTAGAAAAACAAGCATTGATCTTCCTAATGATCCAAATATGCCTGAATTGGAAGATATTGTCTATTCAGATGATGATGAGGATGTTAGTGCATAGGCTGACATAAACAATTTGGATGGATTTATGCCTGTCAGTCCTATTCCAACTACAAGAATACATAAAGATCATCCAGTTGAACAAATTATTGGAGAATTGAATTCAACACCTCGAACAAGAAGAATGACAAAGAATTTGGAAGAACATGGTTTGTTTAGTTCTGTTCAGCAAACAACAAACCATAAAGACTTCCAAAATTGCTTGTTTGCTTGCTTTTTATCACAAAAAGAACCCAAAAAGGTAATTCATGCATTGAAGGATCCAAGCTGGATAGAAGCTATGCAGGAAGAGCTTCTACAATTCAAGTTACAAGAGGTTTGGACTCTAATGGATTTACCAAATGGCAAAAGGGCTATTGGCACTAAATGCGTCTTCAGGAATAAAAAGGCTGAAAGAGGGATTGTGATTAAAAATAAAGTAAGATTGGTTGCTCAAGGGTACACACAAGATGAAGGGATTGACTATGATGAAGCCTTATGCCCCTTGTGCAAGGAAATGAAGCAGATTAGGCTATTTTAGTTCTTCCTCATTTAAAGACTTTTGTGCGTAGCAAAGTGGATTGTCAAGAGTGCTTTTCTTTATGGTAAGATTGAAGAGGAAGTGTATGTTTGTCAACCACTAGGATTTGAAGATCCAGACTTCCCTGGAAAAGGCACTTTATGGACTGCATCAAGCTCATAGAGCATGGTATGAAACCTTGTCAACATATCTGTTGGACAAATGGGTTTCATAGAGGACAAATGAACAAGACTTCATTTATCAGAGGGACAAGTGAATTCAGTTAGTTCAAGTGTTGTAGATGATATCATTTTTGCTCTACAAAGAAGTCATATGGCACTGAGTTTGAAAAGATGATCATAAGAAGTTTCAAATAATTCTATGGGTTAAACCTCACATTCTTCTTAGGACTCTGCTGCAAGGTATAGCAGACAGGAGGATAGGGATTTTTATCAGGTCAAAAGACAAGTATTGACTGAGATTTGAAAGAAGATTGGTTAAACTGATGTCAGAACAGCAAGCAACACGTATAGTCATATCTCAACATAAAATTGAAAAATATATTTAATACTCGAGAATAAAATAGCGACCTGAAATTGACGGATTGTCACATCTATGTTTGGATCACTGATGTATCTTACTTCTTCAAGACCTGATATTATGTTTGTAGTGTGTGCCTGTGCAAGATACCAAGTCAACCCAAAAGTTTTACATCTTCATGCTGTTAAAAGAATTTTTAGGTACTTAAAAGGTCAACTTAAATTGGGCCTTTGGTATCCAAAAGATTCACCTTTTGATTTAGTAGGATACACTGATAATGATTATCCTGGAGCAAGCTTGGATAGAAAGTCCACAACAGGAGGTTGTCAATTTCTTAGGTGTAGATTGATTTCATGGCATTCCAAGAAGCGAACTGTAGTTGCTAACTCCACAACAGAGGCTGAATATGTAGCTCCTTCAAGTTGATGTGGTCAAGTGCTTTGGATTTAAAATCAATTGCTTGATTATAGGTATAACTTTACGTATACAAAGATCTATATTGATAATAAAAGTACTATATGCATAGTTAAAAACCCTGTTTTTCATTAAAAAAACAAAGCACATTGAGATTAGACATCACTTTATCAGAGATTCCAATGAAAAGAAGCTAATTTAAATAATCAAGATTCATAATGACAAGAATGTTGCAGATTTGCTTATAAAAGCATTTGATGTAAGTAGATTTAAATATTTGATTGCTAGTATTGGAATGCTCAATCTTTAAAGTCTTGATTATGAAATTGGTGAGGTAAAAGCTTAATCTCTGAAGTCTTGATTAATGGAAGGATGTTTAGAATGGAAAGAAAAAGCTGCTAAGGATGAAATTGGAGTAAGTACTTGTAACTTAAAAGTTTCTGCTATTAAGTATAATTAGTGCTGCTAGTTATACTTATTACTGTTGAGTTAATACTGTTAGTTGTACTTACTACTGTTGGTATAATTAATACCGTGAGAATTGAGAGATGTAGTGAGCTGAAAAATAGAAAGAGAGATGTGTGAAAATAAAAACAGATAGAGTAGATTGGTGAGAAAAAGAATTAAGAGATATAGTAAGCTGAAAAATAGAAAGAGAGATGTGTGAAATAAAAAAACAGATAGAGAGAATTGTGAGCTAAAAGAATTGAGAGAAATAAAAAACAGACCAAGAGAATTTGTAAGTTAAAATATTAATTTGATGATGAAAATGCTGATTAGAAAGGAATTGGAGTTAATGCTGGTAATTCAAAGTTAATGCTGCTAGGCATAACTTACTACTGGTGGTTGTAAGTTAATGCTCTCAGGCTTAATTTACTACTGAGTTACTACTGCTGGGTTACTTACTACTGCCAGTTGAAAAATTAATGTTGCTAGGCATAACTTACTACTGCTGGTGAACGTTTATGTTGTTGAGGGTACTTCGATTAAGGGTTTTAATCACTCATTCAATCGATTTTAATCTTTCATATACTCTCTAATCATAAACCCTAACTCAATTTCATCATTCTTCATCAAAACCTAACACAATGTCGGATCTAAAGTTTGTTGATACTCACAATTTAGTTGCATTTTTGGAGAAACCTACTGAAAGTAAAGGGTTTGAGGAGATAGTTGATATTCTAAATGCAAACCCTATCAAATATGCTTTAACTGTCAATCCTACAATCTATTGTTCATGTGTTAAACTGTTCTGGGATACTGTCAAAGCAAAAACGGTTAATGGGGAAGTATAATTGCAAGCCCTAGTGGATAAGAAGAAGGCGATCATAACTGAATCCACAATAAGGAGAGATCTTCAACTGGAAAATGCTAATGATGTTGATTGTTTGCCAAATGCTTTAATTTTTGAACAGCTTACACTAATGGGGTATAAAAAACTTTCTCATAAGCTTACGTTTTACAATGCATTCTTTTCTCCTCAATAGAAGTTTTTAATTCATACAATTTTGTAATGCCTAAGTGCTAAGACTACTGCATAGAACGAATTTAGTAGCACTATGGCCTCTGCAATAATTTGCTTAGCCACAAACAAAAAAATTAACTTTTCAAAGTATATCTTTGATAATATGGTAAAGAATGTTGATATATGGTAAAATTATGGATGTATCCAAGATTCGTACAAGTATTTATGAATAAACAAGTTGGGGATATGTCACATCATAAAAGGATTTATGTTACCCCTCTCATACTAAGATGATATTTGGGAACATGAAGAGGGAAGGGAAAGGCTTTTCTGGAAGAGTTACCCCTTTATTTCAAACTATGATGGTTTAAGCTCATGAAGAAATGGGTGAAGGTTCAAAAATACCAAATGATCACCATCACACACCCATCACCACTCAACCATCATCATCCCAACCTCAGAGGAAGCAAAAATCTAGGAAGTCCAAGAAAAAGAACACTGAAGTTCCTCAGCCTAGTGGTTCTATTGATAATGTACCAGATGAAAATGTACCTACAACTTCTAATGATCCACTGCTCAGTGATGAGGATAGACTGAAACTTACTGAATTGATGGACTTATGTAGCAACTTACAAAAGAAGGTTCTTGATTTGGAGAAGGCCAAGACTGCTCAAGATAGTGAAATTGCTAGTCTAAAGAAGAAGGTCAAGAACTCTAGGGCTCAAAAGATTAAGGAAGGTTGATTAATTAGTGTAAATGATGAAAAATGAATGATAGATGATTTACTTGAATGATTAGTAGCCTTGTGATGGAAAAATTGATGATTTGGATGTGTTATTGATTGATTTAGAGGTGGATTTTACGGACTGTTTTGGGACAGCAGGTTGTCGTGGCTTATTCTCCAAAAATTTGGTCCATAGCCATTAATGAAATTACATATTTGAATAGAGGAAGTCTTAAGCTTCAATGTGCGAGTTGGATACTCTTGTATCGATTTCGTATGAGAAAGTTATGGTTAATTTACGATTGCGGACCAATTCTGAACCACCTGTTGGAAAATGTAAATTGCTCCATGTTAATGTACAGTAGGCTAAAATTATAAAGCTTGGTTGGATACTAGACATCATAAGCTAACTCCTCCAATTGGAATCAACCTCATTGCTATTTTAGATTAGGAGTTATGACTAAAACGGCAAAAGTAAGAAATTCAGTTAATAATCTGTTTTGACCTTCAGTTAGTAAAAGTTTATTTCCCGTTGATTAGTAAATGAGTAGAATGATTGGCTTAATGTTTTGAAAACTAGATTCATGTGGTTTTCCAGGGGTGAAAACCTCACCTTCATATCTTTTATGGAATAAGAGATATGGTCCGGTGAATGTGACTAAATTCTGCAAAGAAAGTTTTCTGTTTTGAGTTAGCGTTAGTGATTTGACCTTTTCTAAAAATTGGTAAACAATTGGAATGTGAGGCTTGATGTTCTGGAAAGTAGACTTCAAGGCCTTTCCAGGGGTGAAATCCCCATGGCTATATCTTTTATGGTTTAGGAATTATGCTCTCATGAAAAGGGCTAAACTCAGAAAATTGGCTTTTACGTCTAGGTTTGGAAAAATGAAAAGTATGACCATGTATGATTGAGATAGGAATTAAGGGGCGAGACTTAGTAGATGTTTATTTTGATATGACCACAGGTTAGACATCATTAGACTTTATAAAAACACTTTGGTTTAGTCTTGGTGCAATATTGTTCATGTTTCGGATTCTTTAACTAGTATTGTATAACTATTCTATTATAATGATATCATATATCATTCTAAGTCGCGACTTGCTTTATAGGTCTCGACTAATCTTTGGAGTCATCTTCTCATACTTGGTTTCTCATTCGATCTTCTACTCACGGTGAGTTCATAGCCTCGCCTTTACTACTTTAAATGTTTTATTAAAAACCCGCGAGGGGGATACATGCTTGTTTTACTAAATTGAACACAAATTGTTTTCGGTATGCTGGACCCGAATTGTATGCTTAATGCTTGAGTACCTATTGCTAAAGACCCTAATATCGTGAACCGTTAACTACCTGTGATGGGTAGACGCTATGGTAATAAATAGGCCTATGGGGTGACTCCCCGTCCGGGGTATGAATCCTTTTGGAACACCCACTATAACGGATATATTACTTGAGATGAAATAGGTATATAGCAATAGTACCTAACCTAATGGGGCAAACTTTATAGTATCTCGTCAAAGGTTTCGGTGTCACGAGCTCAATGCAATTATATATAAAACTTGTTTGCGCCATAAGTTTTTCGATGATTTAAAATATTTGTGTTCTAATGTTTACTCTTATAAACCTATGGATTCACTCAACATTATTGTTGACTTTTTAGCATGTTTATATCAGGTAATCAAAGTTAAGGACTTAGAGCTTGGAACGAGGGTGAAGTTGCGCTTAAAAACAGATTTTGCTAAATCACTTATTTTCCATTCCTCAAAACAATGTTTTTACGGTTGTTTGGCGTTTCAAACTTGTATTATAAAATTGTCTTTATGTTGGGACAACGTTTGCACTCTGATATTTACATTTTGGAATGGAACATGTTAATAACGTCTCTTTTTGAGTCGTTCTATATAATGTATGACTATTGTACTCATTAATAACACCCCATTGTTGGTCCCGAATCTTGTTCTAAATTTGGGGGTGTTAAAGATCGTGCTTATTTTGGTTATGTCATTATCAACTAGGGGAAGATTTTTGGGAATTATATTTGAGTTGATAAGACAAAACATATGAAAAATGAAGGACTTAAAAGGCAAATGAGGAATTCTTCAAAAGATGGAAGATTTTGAAGATTCTGAAGATAAACTTAAATGATTAAAAAATTTATTAATATCTTTATTTGTTCTTATCCATTGTAAACCTAATATATCTAGTATATAAAGAGATATAGGTCATTAGGTTTAGGTGTATAATTCGTGAGTTCCTGTACCTAAACATGTGTGTGTGGCTTCCAGGCGTAGAGATGTAGACGCCATATGTTAGGTTTAGCCTCAGGGTTAAGGTAACTTGATCCTGTTACAGTTCATTGATGTAACCGTATTATTCTGATCAATTAATATTGGGGCTTGGAATATTTGGTAAAACCTTGTTGAATAACATTGATGTTCTTATTCCGCTGCATGTTATGTTCAATGTTATTATCCTAGATATAGATCTAAATAATCTGAGCTTACAACGATCTAAGGAGCTATTTAGAACTTCACAGTTAATGTTGCTGGTGTATAAGTTACTGCTGCTAGTGTTCAGAGTTAATGCTGCTAGTACAAAGTTACAACTGCTGATAGAGTTACAACTACTAATGGATAAAGATTGATTGAAGATAAAGATGGCTTATGTGATATGTATGAGATATTTTTGTAAAATATACGTATAAGTTATTTGTTTAAAAGATCATGATAACTTAGGAAAATATTGTAAGCCGTTTAGGACTCCTTGGTGTATAAAAGGAGGTCCTAGGTCATAGAGATTGATATCTTTTTATTGTTCTGCCAATCTATTCGTAGCTTGAAGGTTTTGTAAACCCTAACACTATTAAGAGTGTTCGTATTATATTAAGGCTGAAAGTTTGGTAAACTGTTTGTTATTAATCTTATTTATTACTGTTTTATTGAAATTCTTCTTAGTATCATTGACTAGATTCCGCATAGTCTTTGATATTTAAAATCAAAGTTTCTATCATAGTTTTTTTTGGATTTATTCAATACAACTTAGGCTTATACAAGCTAAGTAAGATCTATTCTTTTGGGATCAACACAGGAGCACTTGTTTTAGCTTCTATCTAAGTCTAAACCTCGTTTCGAGTGTTTCTAATTTCTCACCTATCGTGTACATACTTTAACAACCCGAATTTAAGATCAATGTTTAGACCGAGCCCTATTTGTTTTTTTCTAATTTTTGTAGAAATCATTTTTATTCTTTTTGCTCGACTTGATAAAAATCGTCAATTTTAATTATTTGCGCGCCGTGATTTAGATATTTATCCGCTTTAGCGTTTGAGAAATCGACAACTCCATATTTTAGCTTCGAAAGCTTATTTATCTTTCATTTTAATACTTTTTGACTTTTATCCGCGTTTGGCCGAAACCGCGTCAAAATAGTATTTTTACAATTTTTAATATTTCAATTAAGTGTTTTAAAACAAACATTGTGGTATAAATGTTTTAGGAAAATAAAATAAAAATACAAAATAAACATAACATAAAAACCAAACACCCCCTTTCTTTTAATATGCTCCATCAAAACTAGAAACCAAACACACCCTTATATTTTATTTCCTTCTACGAAACTAAAAACCAAACATCCCATATCTATATTTTTATAAAATTGGAAGTTAATTATACTTTTACTAGTCTCTTATAAGAGATGGATTCTTTTATTTAAAACAAACACTTTCTACATATATTTCTTTTATAATCTTGGAAAGTAATTAGACATCTTGACCATATAAATAGTCCACTCCACTTGTATTTTTATAAAAACACACATGACATACCAGATTCAAGAAAAAGAAAAAAATAATTCTCTCCCCTCTTCATCAGTGTGTTCGACACAGTTAACAGAAACCCAACCAACACCTTCAATTTTGATCCTTAAATCCATATCTAATAATCCTAAATCAATCCTAAATAAAACCCCATTAATCCCCATCATCCTTTTGAAGATCAAACCACATGCAATTAGTTTTTCTCAAGTTTTTGATTTTGAAGATTTTAATTTTTAAGGTTTTAGTCTAATTGGGTACAATTGAAGCATTAAGGGTTTATAATCAAGAGTTTTTAACAAGATTGGAGTAACAAAATCAAGTTTGGATCATTGTTTTTGCTTCTTGTGGTGTTCGGCCAGAATTCAAACCCACCTAGGGTTCTTGTTTGATCTTTTGCTTCTAGTTATTGTATTGTAAGTTGTCTCTAAACCCCTCTTTTCAATTGTTAATTTTTATTTGTATGCATGTGTTTGATTTCATCTTTTATAAGGATGCACGTTCTTGAGTTTGTTTGATCATTAACATCATGTTTTGATGTGTGAGATATGTTATTAGGATATGTTATGGCATTGCAAGTGAATAATTGGTGATTTGGATAAGTTTTGATGGAATTTCTAGGTAGTTTTAGGGACTGTTTTTAGACCAGTAGCAAAACGTGGATATTCCTAATAATTTTTGGCTTGGAGCCTGTGAATAACTTACATGGTTGGGTAGATATAGTCTTAAGCTTCATGTGGCGAATTGGATGGGTTATCAACTCCTCCGGATGAGGGAGTTATGGCCGTTTTACGATTGCTAGTCAAATCTGGAACATCGTTTAGAAAACGAGTTTAACTCCAGGTTAATACTCTAAAATTTAAGATAGGAATGCTAATCTCAGTAGCATACATCTTAATCTAACTTCTTCAAGTGGATTCACTTTAATAGCTATTACGGTTTGGAAAATACGTCAAAATTAGTGTTTGGTAGGAAAATTTGGGACTGCTGCAGACCAGCAGTATAAATGGGTTAATTGTAGCAAGCTTTTGGCCTAAGAAGGTCTGGATTATTTGATGAGGTTGTAGAAATAAGTTCAAGGTACATGTTTCGAATTAGATAGAGCCATATCTCCTCCGGATGAGTGAGATATGACCGATTTACGGAAACTAGTCAGTTCTAAAGTACTGTTTAAAAAAGAGATTTAACTCTAGATTTTTGCACTAAAGTATTGGGTTTTAAAACGTGGTTAAACACTAGACATCATAAGATTTCATAGATTCAACTTGATTGCTATTATAGAATAGTATTTATGGCCAAAACCATAAGCGTTAGAATTTCAGCGAACTTTCTGTTTTGAGTTATGATTAGTAAAAACTCATTTCCCGTGGATTGGTAAATGGTTTGATTAAAAGGCCTAATGTTATGGAAACTAGACTTAAGTATCTTTCCAGGGGTGAAGTCCCCATCCTTATATATTTTATAGGTTAAGAGATATGGTCTTGTAATTTTGACTAAAATTCAGCAACATAATTTTACGCATTTTCTTGAGAAATAAAAGTGCGGCCACATAGTAATAAGATAAGAATCGCTAAGCGAGACTTAGTAGACACTTAATGTAGTATAAGTGCAGGTTGTATACCAATTTGGGAATAAAAATAATTTGGTTAAGTCGTAATGCAATGCCATGCATATCTTGAAGACATATCTCATGATCATTTGTTTATTTTTACGTATTGGCTTCTTTATCATACTAAGTCACGTCACGCCTTTTTAGGTGGTGCTTAGGCGTACTTTTCTCTCATCCAAAGATTCATCTACTTCTGATCTCCTTGATAATACAGTAAGTTCATAGCCCCGCCTTTTCCCTTTTTATAGTTTTCATAAATTGTTTTTGGGGTGAGAATACATGTTCATTTTATTAAGAAAACTTATTGATTACTTAAGCGTTACTTGACTATCTTTATTAAAGCTTGATTAGTTTACTACATGATTTGAGAACATTGATTATCTATTTATGAAACCGTGAGTTTTGGACACATTATTTGTTTTACTAATGGAACACAAGTGCTTGAAGGGTATGCCTGACCCGATTATGAAATTATCTGCATGAGTCGCTATTGCCAAAGTCTCTAATTTCATGAACCGTTAATTGCCCTGTAGGGGTGAACGCTAGTACATTTAATAGATCTATTGGGTTTGACAACCCCGTCCGAGGTCTGAATCGAATTCTTTCGAGCACCTTTTTAATGGGCGATTTGTATTGAGAATCGTAGGTATAAGGCAATAATACCTAGTACTGGGGCAACTGTATTTGCATTTGATATCTTTGGTCAAAGTTTCAGGTGTCATGAGCTCAATGAAAATGCGGTAATGTGAATTATACTTTGAAATACATCGCATGCTGATCTTAAACCTTGTGGTCCACTATTGAATATTACTTGATTTATCGAATCACTACTTGGATTTCAGAAATAATACTTTGAAATGTAGTAGCGCTGATTTTTTTACTGAAATATTTACTTGAATTATTTCAATACTACTTTTACTTAAACCTATTAATTCACCAACATTATTGTTGATGTTTTTGCATGTATTGATCCTCAAATGATATTATATTGCGAAAGCTGAGCACAGGGGAGCATCTAGCGCGCGACATAGCAAAACTTTAAGCCTTGGTTTTTCTTCACATTCGACAACCATTTATTGTTAAAATATGCAAAGGAGTCATGTTTAAACTCTTGTAACTTTTGTTAAAAAGAAATTATTAGGACTTGAATTTACTCTATTTTATTTAAATCGAATGTGACATTTTATTAAACGTCTCTTTTGAGGTCGTTTTCTGTAACTTGTGTGTATGAACTATGAAGTAGCACCCCAAGTGGTATTCCACTGCGTTGTTGTGATTTTGGGGGTGTTACATCTTCTTGTGCCACGATCCTTTCTAGTCTTTCGCTCTTATTGAGTGGCAAGAGGATTCGTGACACGATCGTACAAGACATAAGACTCATTGTACAATTCATGATTTTCATTCATGATGATTTTAACAAACGGGTCATTAACATACCATAGGGTAGAATCAACCGCTTTTGTTTAGTGACCCACTCTATTTGTTTTGCCATATAATAGGCAAGGTTGAACTTTTCGGAGTGTACAACACAATAAAGCATGTAACAAAGACACGCGGGAACATGGTCCCGATTACCCCCTAGGCAGAAAACGTTTTCCCAGATAATTTCTTCTAAAGGCTTCAAGGTTGGCACAAATTCACGAGTGAGAATTTGATATTCAAGAACATCAATTTATTCCTCATGCCGAATGCGACGGACTTGAACTTCTCGATCAATTCGAATAGACGAAATGATGTCATCAGGAGAGGAGGGTGGTTTATAATGGACCAACCGTAGGGACAAAAAAATAACCATAACGACGCCAACTTCGTCAAGATCAAGTGACCACTTGTCACTAAAGACGCAGGCACCCTCGCAAGGTATGTCAAAAATTTGAGCAAATTCTTCAAGAGAGTAAGAAAAGAATTAATTTTGAATCACAAATTCAATGAACATTTGACCTTCGTCGGAATAGTTTAATTGATATTGACTATAAAACTCAAGTATGAAACGAGGACAAATTTGGTCATTCATAGTTTAGATCCCGCAAAGTTTTCAAAAAACCATCCTACGCCCTCATGAATGCAGCGACTTCAAAGGTTTTCTTAAGTTTTTTTTTTTTTTTTTCTTTTATAAGTTAAAAAAAAAATACGGTATACATGTTGGATAATATTGGAATATATGTTCTTGTAATTTGTTATCACGGATGACTATTTATTTATTGCGAGGCAAATTATCGTGTCCAGAAAAAGAATATTGAGTGTAGCACACATATTATAATCATTTGTTATAACTTTAAATTTTTTATTTGGGACATTGTTTTCTTTCTTACTCAATCTTAGTTAGTTTGCCTACAATGTGAGGAAGTAGTGGAGTAAAAAAAAAAAACGATTATAACATAACCTACCTCTAACAACTCGGACACACGATAACTAAAACTACCCTCTACTCGACCTAAATAAAATCTTAAAAATTAAAAGAGTTAAAAAAAGACCCTGCCCAAACTGTAAAACCTTAATTTTTGGATTTTGTAGCTGCTTCATCCAAACAGTCTAAACCGAAAATACATATGAATTATGTATCTTGAAATTTTTTCATGAGATCATTATGCATGTGTTTGAAAACGTTTTTAAGTTGTATTAACAATGCATAATAACAATTTTATTATGTTCCTAACGTGAGTGATTTGAAAACAAAATTAGGGTTTTGGGTTCGAAATCAATTTTTCGATAAACTAACTAATGTATGTAAATCTTATGTCTACGGGAAGTATATTAGTTATACATTGTAACCTAGTAGTTCTAATTGTAAAAATTTAAAGGAAAAATGAGAAATCCCCAATTTTAATTTTTGTTGTCATCATGAACCCTAGACTCAAATTGAAAGAAAATAGATGAAATGACTTACAATTGATGATGTTGATGATGTTATGAATGATTGTAGGTGTTGATTGTATCTTTAATTAGTGTTTTAATGAGTGATTTTGAGTTTTTGGGTTGTTTTAGTCGCGTTCGTCGATGCCAAGAACGAAAGGGGAGGGTGTTTTGTTTTTGTGTTTTGAAGAAAAAATTTTGACTAAGTGTAAATATGGTGTCTTTGCTGTTGGCGTTCCCATATTGTAGGTGGTCCCAAATATATTGGGGGCCGCCATGGATATGGGGGCCGCCTTTAGTGAGGGATTTTGGACTTAGTTTTTGATGAAAATTTTACAAATAGGAGTGACGTTTTAATTTGCATTTTGAGAATTAAAAATGCTTAAGGTACTTCGGATGAAGTATTTAAGTTGTCACGACACGGAATAGAACATGGACTAGAATTGAGACAGAAGAAGGAGAAGCGAACTAATGTGATTTATGTAATGTGTTCCATCATTCTTAAACCAAGACGTTTGCTCATCAAAACGTACATTCCCAAATGTATACTTTTCAAATCAATAGAAAATATGTTAAAGGGGTGTTTGGTTAGTTTCTTAAGATTAATTTTTAGAGTCGAAATGACCATCGCCATTGTTTTGACACTTGTATAAGCACTTAACTAACTTGTGTAAGTCATCAAGATATATATTTCATATATATATTGATATATTTTATGATTGGTATGAAATAAAGGGGCGTTTGGTTTAACTTTTTAAAACATGATTTTAAAATAAGAACAAACACTACATAATTTTTATCAAGTTATAAATAATAAACTTATACTTGTTAACATGATATATAATTGACATATAGTTTTTGAAAAGCTTAAACAAATTTCATGTTAATAAAGGGAATGTTTGGTTCATGGTCTTGATGTTGAAATATATAACTAATATATATTTTTCGACATCTGAGATTAAGTCAAAAATGAATTAAGGAACATATGGATCACTTCTTAGGAGTTATTTTTAAAGTCGAAGTAATCCTTGTCCCACATTTGTCATTTCTCAAAAAACTTAATTTCATTTTTTTTGTAACATTTTATGTTGTTGATAAAGTGTTTAGGTAACAAAATGCGAAGAGCCACTATCATCGATATATCCCTTACTAAATCCTACATGCCTAAAGTATCCAAAATCCCCGACATCTCCCCTACCATTGCCAAATTCTACAAATCCATTGAAAATCGCAACATTCACGAAGGTCATGTTGTTGATCAAGCCTATTACAAATCCAACAACATCGAGCGTCTCTCACAAACATTCGCTTTGATTGTCTCTTTAAAATCAACGAACCAATTGTTCCGAGATTTATTCTAGACTTTTATAGTCAAGTCACGATTCAAACCGATGGATTTGGCAATCTTGTCATCTCTTTCATGATTCAACATGAATTCATAACTCTCACTCTTGCTCAATTCGGTGAAATCCTCAAAATTCCTTACAACGGTCAAGCCGTTTTCACCAACCAGTGGGACGTTGCATCTCTTGAGTATTATTAAGAAACTGAAGGATCATATTCCACCGACCTTCCTACTCCCGACGACATTCGTCGACTTCTTGAATTGGAACGTTTCATGATAGACCGTACCATTAAGAGTCAAACCGTCACTCTTACTCCAAATCAAATCCTCACTAAAGAACTAAGCCCTGACATGAAGCAATGGGAAGAACTCATTAGAGAGAATTTGTTCAGACTAGGAGGACATCGGGACCATCTCCCCGCTTGTCTTGCTCACATGTTGTATTGTGTTGTTGCCGAGGAATAATATAATCTTGCTTACTTCTTTGTCAAAAGAGTCTAATGTGCTAGAGCTAATCCAACTGCAAATCTTCCATATGGCATGTTCTTAACTCGTCTTTATCGACATATCATGAAAGCATATCCTTATCTCGACAATGGCATTTATGACATTGTTGATCGAGTCATGCGTCCTCTTGCTCTTAAACAAGCTTGACGAACTCGAAGTGATCGTGGCAAGGCACGGCATTCCGTATCTTCTTTATCTTCTCACCGTCAAGGCACGTCATCTCGTCAACATGATGATGATGATGATGTCGAAACTTCTCGTGCAAGTACTCCATCTCCTACAACCTATCTCAACTCTCTTGATCCTCTCAACTACCAAAACTACCAAATGCCTTCCTCCTCCGAACGAACCGATGAAACTTTCTTTGAACGGCAAACCGACTTGCTCAACCAAACGCAATAAATGCATAAGGAGATGCGCGGAGGTTTTAAGTCATTTGGAAATACACTAAAAGGAGTGTTTAGCAAAAAGACATAATGAAGACATAGGAGTGGAGTGAACTAGATAGCTAAATGTAGTTTAAGACAATTTTTAACTTTATTATGTGTATGTTTTTAACAACTTGTGTGGTGATCATCCGATATATTCGGAAAAACTTATGTGTTGGTTATCTTTTAGGTACTTGTTTGCTATGATAACTTAAACCTTTGGTTGTTTTATTCAATCAACTAGTTATGCCACTTTGGCTTCATGATTCAATGTGTTTATTATATGTTATATGATTAAATATGCTTATAAAACTCTATAGGGCTTGCTGCAAATAAACCACCAAAATAAAAATACTCTCACAAAAATTCTGAGAAAAACCGTTTTACTGTGAAAAATGGAACCAACAGTGGGCGCCCCCCTTAATTCATAAAGGCCGGGCCCCTTAATTTTAAGAGGACCGCCCCCTATTTAAGGGGACCGCCCATAGTTTTCACGGGTAAAACGGTATTTTTTTCTGCTTTTTGCCCTCTTTTACCTAGTATCAGCTATATTTGCCCAGAATGCTCAAACAAAATTTGGAATACCCTAAACTTGTTTAAATTCATTCCATTTTCAAACAAATCTCTTCCTATAAATTCCCTCCAAATGCATATCACCAATTTACCATCTCCCTCATTCATCATCAACCACTATAAACCTCTATGGCCTCCACTAGAGCCTTTATTTCCAAAGTCTCCAAGAGACCAAAAATCAACATCATTCAACCAAAATAATTGTTTGTGGATTTAACCCAAGATGACACAAAAACTCCATCACCCAAACTTCTAATTTCATCACCTAGTGCTTCTAATGCACCCTCCAAAACACCATCAACCAAAGATACTTCTTCATCTTCAATTGATTACATACCCAAATCACCAACCTCATCAACATCACTTTCACCAAATGGTTACTTGAACTCACCAACATCTCCTCCTCCAAGAGTTTCTCCACCACCTCCAACTCAAGAAAATGCATCAATGGACATCACTCTCACTCTTTCCTCAATTACCCCACTTGATGTCCAATTTGATACTCCATCACCTTCACCACCTATCATTGAGCATCCTATTCCTTAGAATTTACTTGAAGCACATGGTAACTCATGCCTTTGTTGTATCCACAACCGAACCCTCATTTTTGGGTTAAGCGATGAACTTCAATATATGTTTTCGTATATTGAACATATGCTCTCACAATCACCAATCATCATCACACCACCTCCACCATCATCCCCAAACTAAACATACTCTATGTTTAGTCTCTCAAATAATTGATCATCTACCATTTAATGAATAATCATTGTTGGTTGTATGCCATATTTTTCTTCTTTGCAACATGTTAGAAATATTTGTATTGTTCTAACCCATTTTGTATCCAAGAAACCATAGCTCGAATCCTTGGTGCCCACGAACAAGGGGGAGCACACATCAAGAGGAGCACTTATTCCGTCGATTTTACTAGCAATCCTCGACGATGCCTTTTTGATTCTACAAAAAGGGGGAGAAATGACATGAAACTCACTAAATACTTGTTTAAAAATAATTTTACATTTAATGAGTTTAAATTTTGTAATCATCAAGATGTGGGAGTTGTTGATAGAAATATAATGCCTAAAAACATTATTAATATCTTTCACATCTATACGTTTTGATAATCACAAAATATAAAAACGTTCAACGTAAAATTAAACGTAAACAAGTAATTAGGAGTAAATTCTCATTTCAACATTTACATCACTTAAAGGTATGAATAAATAAATGCTTAATGCATTTTATGATCAAAGGAAATTTTTATTCAACCTCAAACTTTTATAAAATATTGTAAACATTTTTATAAACATCACAAAACATTTTCTACATTTAAAAGAAATGTTTTATTCAAAATAAACATTTTGAATTTCAAATTTTCGAACCTAAAACGGCTAGAAAAAGTCCAGTAAACACCTCCCCTGAATAGGACAAAAAGGGGAGCGTCTGAAAATGGGCGGCCCCCTTAAATACATGGGCGGCCCCCTTAATTATAAGGGGGCCGACACCCTATTTAAGGGGACCGGCCATAGACCCCGCTCCTCCAGCTTGTCCTATAAATACTGGACTATTCCCCAACATTTTTCTCACCTTTTGCACTCATTCTTTCTGTTCTAAAACAGCCCACACATCTCTCTAAATCCTTTGATCATTTAATCATAAAGCTTTGTTTCCAAGTGATCCAAGCTCAATTCCTCAAGTGCAAGAGAAGAATACTTCTATCATCAAGTGAAGAAGTATTACACCTTAGTGTGCATAGCAATCTTGTTGCATTCATATCACATATTTGTAAATCAATTGTATATCTTGTAAGTTGTGTGTAGTAGCTAGATCTTGACGATCTTTGTAAGTATAGTTAGATCGTGGTGATTTTAACAAGTAGTGTTAGATAGTTGTGATATAAGTAGTGTAGTGAAGTGAAGTCTTGAAGTTGTGAAGAAGTTGTGAAGTTGTGAAGAAGGTGTGAAGTTGTGAAGAAGTTGTGAAGTTGTGAAGAAGGTGTGATGTTGTGAAGAAGTTGTGAAGTTGTGAAGGAGTGAACAAGTCGTGAAGTTGTGTTGTGATAGATTGGTTCTAGCTAAGATTAGAACTCGACATTTAGCTTTGTGTCGTAAATCCGTGTAAGCAACGTTGTGTACGGTTTTCTCCGCCATAAGGGAGCTTGTTGACATAGTGAAGAAAACTCTCGAGTTTGGTGCTCGGGGAGTGGAGTAGGGCGAAGAGGTGCTTCGTTACCGAACCACTATAAATCCTCGCGTTGTGGTTTGATTGTTCTTACTCTTATCTCTTGTCTTACTTTATCATTTCATATACTTATATTGTTCATATTGTGCAAGCATTGAATTCACAAAAAGTCAAATCTAAGTTTTACAAACATACATAAACGTTAAATTAAAAAGCGGTAAAACTATTCAACCCCCCTTCTAGTTTTCCACATAAATTACATTCTAATCGTGTTTGGTTGGCAGAGTGGAAGGAATTGTAATTCAAATTACATTACGATGAGTGTTTGGTTTGCGATGTAATTGTAATTCAGTCACTACAATTACATCAAGTGAGGGAATTCAGATTACATAGGAAGTTTGATGGAAAGTTTTGAATTACGTTGTAATTCAGAATTTTATACTTTAAAACATCAGTATTTATAAATTATTATTATTATTATTATTATTATTATTATTATTACTCCCTCTGTCCCAATTTATTTGTCCCTG